>WYDI02019878.1:0-32475 GCA_009867235.2 Psittacus erithacus | reverse complement strand
GTTTAATAACTTCTTTATGCTTGCCATACGTATGGTCTGATGTAGATCATCAGCTAGAGTGCTTTGTGCTTACAAGACATAGTGGAACACATGTATTTATAGCGCCATATTAAAACTCGATTGGCTACTGCTTGCCCTCATAACTTCATTGTAAGCAAGACACAAGTTTTAAGAGAAGAATACGTAAGGATGTGTTTATGCTCCAAAGCGGAGATTTAGATTGACTTCTCAAGAAAGACTGAAACAATTTCAGAGTATTTAATGAGCTTCCTGTGATCAGGATGTGATCTCACCCATAACTAATTATTGTAAAATATATGCTTAGTGGATAGATGTGTGGGTCAATCATTCAGCATAACAGGTACAGCATCTAGTTAAGATATGGAAGAAATGGCAAATGAATCTGTATGGGAAGAGGGATACTTAAATAAGCATAATGACTTTGGTGACTAAAAAGAAGGATGTGCTATAGAGTTCATGGGTTTTATACTTTTCTTTCTTGTTTCAAAATAATAATTAACAAAATATCAGTTTAATGGCATTATATTTATAATTTACACTACCAATATATAAATATATCTGACAAGGCTTAATGCTAGATAGGATGACTGCATCATTTGATTTAACTCTTTGTGTATTTCTGTGCATTACTTTTCATGCAGAAGACCCAGCTGGCTGAGGGAATCCTTTGTATCTTCACAGAGTGTTGTTCTGTCCTGCTGACACATCTCCAGCATCAGCCGATGTGTAACATCTCAGAGGGAGAAGAAATGCAGCAAACCAAACAACCAAATATAACGACCCACTAGCTAAACAAAAAGTGAGCAAATAAGCATAAACCTTTTGAAGTTGGTCACTGGGATGGACATAATATTTTTCTAATTTCTTTGGGCAACAGGCTGAAGCATGAGATTCAAACACAGCCACTGTCTGAACCCAGAGAAGTTGATACTCTACTGCTGCAGCAGCTCACACACCCCAAATCCAGTAAGAATGGGTATTTACTGAATCTGCGCCCAGAAGAGAACATAAACCCTTAATTTAATGCCTATAACCTTAATCCCAGAAGCTGCTTGAAAACACACTGTAAAAAGGTACTAACTATTCCAGTCATCAGCTGATGACTGGAATCCTATCAATTGATAGGAAGTGGTCATCTCCCCTGAGTATCTCACACAGAGAATATATCCTGTTATTGCAGGGCTGATTTGTCTAATTTGTCCTTCCAGCTCATGAGTGACAGAAGCCTTGTATCAGCAGTTCTGTTCATCTTTCACCCTTGTCTGTGTGGTGCGATAGCTCATCCAGCAAACTAAAACCTTTAGGAAGGCCCTTTTGAATCGTGAGAGAAAAAAAAAAAAGAGTGGAAGCATTTGCTTGTAGTTGTATGTTAAGCAAGAGAAAAGCAGAAGCTGGCTTTAATTGCAAGCTTTTTAGCCATCAGAATGATGTGGTTAGGGGAGTTGCGTAGATCTCTTTCTAAGTGAAATTCAGTGGGTGTGAACAGATCCTGTGAATACACCACTAAGCCCTGCCAGGACTCCACCAAGAAACAGTACATTTCCCTGGAGCATGGCAGACCTTTCAAAAGCAGTAAATTGCAGATTTTGGTCCTTAAAGGACTTTGTTAGTCAAAGCTTTACGTCTGCAGATTTAAGCATTTATACAAGTTGAGCATTTAGCTAATATTATTTAAATAGGGATTGGAATGTTGTAGGCAGCCAAAATTAGTCTTTCCTCTTAACATATGGTATGGTATGGTATGGTATGGTATAACAGAACATTTAAGCCTTTAATCTTGCTAAGTAGGAAAGAGAGAGAGAAATCAAACACTTTAAAGTCAATAGGCAGCTGATAGCAATATTATATGCATGTGAAGTACAGCAGCCAGTGTTGGAAAAGCCATGTTTTTCAACTGCAATGGAGAACTGTTGTAGTATGGATTGCTTAACAAAATCCAGGTATTTAAAAAATCCCTTAGAATGAAAGCTCACTTACACATGTAAGACCAGTAGTGCTCTGTAAAAAAACACATTTGAATATGCCAAGCCATAAGTCACACAGATCCAGTGTGTGACAAACCATTGTACAGTAAACCCACAGACATCAAAGGTTTTGTTCATAAACTTAAGCTCAGACATTCACTTTGCAGAGCCAGAACCAAAATTTCTTTTTCTTTAACTTGTTTATTCTTTGTCTTAGAAAGAAATTTCATGAAGCAGAAGGAATCTCAAAGATTTCATATTCAGCTTCAGGCCATTCTAACATACTCATTTGAATTCAAGATGAAGAAAATCTGTGCAAAGTTTTCTCTATGTTCTCTGAATTCTTATTTTGGGCACAGTAGATTACATTCCTGATCTCGTAAACACTTAATGCATGTTCTTAATTTTGTGTAACGCTTTGATCCATGTAACCATAAAAGTTTACTCTTGTGTGTTAACATTTGAAAGACTAGGCACATCAGAGTAGCAATATGTGTTTACTGTATGAAATAAAAAAGAGCAACAATACCAGAAGCTGGAGAATTTCACAACCAGACAAATTCTCCTTTGGGGAACATCTAGCAAATCTGAATTCCCACGCTTTTCTCCAAAATAGTACTTGAAGTTCAACTACTGATGTAACTAGGTAGCTACTTTAAGTAAGGGTGCATGTTTTGAATGGCACAGCTAAACCTTTGCCTTTCTGCAGTAAAGGACCCCAAGGACCCTTTTGCTTCCTCAGTGAAAAAAGTGGCAAGAGACAAGGTGTACCTGGCTGCGGTGGACCTGCCAGTGAGAGAAAGGAAGGTGGGGGATAAAAAGAAGGAAGAATTAAAAGGAATTGAATCCTCATTAACACAGCACCCGTGATTTGTGTCATATGAGAAGGGATAATCCTGCAGCGGCTCATCACATCTGGGGCTGCATCCAGCCTCACTCTTCCTACCAGAAGGGGGAGAGAGTGGCATTGTGTAAGCAAGTTTCTGCCGGCGGGATAGTTATCCAGCCGCTGATATATAGGAGAGAGCAAACAACACAAAACAAAGCATACAGTTCCCTTGCTACATCTGAACAAGACCTATAGACGTCAGTCAAGGTGTGAATGGACTCTAAACAAACCAAATGGATAGATATCGTCCCTCTTCCACAGCTAAAATCCCATTTGTTTAAATACCTGCCATTTGTAATTAAAGCTGTGCCAAATAGAAGATTGCATTCTGTAAAAGATAGAAGTAATGCTTTTAATTAAAACAGGTTCTTAGAATGTTTCATTTGATAAAGAAGTCTCAAGATAACTTTGCTCCTTAGTTGGGCAGTCTTGTTGATTTTGTATTAATGCAGTGATTTCTGTTACTTGGAAAAAACCCACCAGCTATAAAGTGTTTGATTACTCTTTTTATCTTTATTCCATTTTATTCTGGCTTCATTTAAAAAAATAATTTTGTTATCTCCTGTGCAGCCTCTGCTCAGTCCTTGTCAGAGACATGTTTCTTCTTTGACGCTATCAGTATGAGTACATTTGCTGAAGTCAAACTATCTGTGTTGTCTAGAAAGCAGTTACTTTGCTGGCTCTAGACTTAAAAGAAAAGGAAAAAAAAGTTGGCAATCTGCTTTTTAAACAATGTATGGCATTTAATGAAGCATTCTGGACTATAAAGGATGTAACACCACAGGTGAACTGCCAGAATAGCATTAAAAGTGAGTTCCTCTGAGAAGTCTGTTTTTGCCTTCCTGACGTAATGGTCCCATCCTGACACCACTATCTGCTCTCTGCCAAGCAGTAGCAGATGACAAGCCTTTTGCGCTGATTTCTCAGTGGAAGATCAATCAGCAATGGTGAAACTGGGTATAATCCAACAGTAACTGTATTTCGTTCACTGTCTTGGGCCAGAGGCAGTCGATCAATAAAGCAGAATAAAATTTTTTTTGTGTGTTTCCTAGAAAAAATTGTCTCACAAGTACTTTAAATCAGGGACCTGACCAGAACATAAAGCCTGTAGCTTTTCACATTGTACTTTCCCCTAATCTCTTTTTTCTCTATGTAATCCAGCATAACCAAAAAACCTAACTGTTTTATGGTTCGTTTTAGATATTTGCTGTCATAGAAAGACTAGTGCAGCCCTCACACACACACAGAGTATATCAGGAGCCCATGTTTAACTATTTTTCTGTACTTCTCTAAAATGTATTTCTTTATGAAAGGTGTGATGCTGCTGAAGGAGTTAACCTCAGATTCCACAGGTCCTGCTCTAAAAGATATTTAGCAGCCTGGAGGACAAAGCAAATTTTGAAAAACCAGCAGGATCTGCATCATAGCATATTTGTGTCTTCTGTGTGATGAGGGAGGAATTTCAGTACCATAATAGTTTTTAAGTATGTTTTTTAAAAAAAATCAAGCTTTATCTTCAGTGAAGCACACTGCTGCTTCAGACTAGGAAGCCTGGAGAGTACTTTCCTCTGCAGGACATGTTGTGGCACTTAAACCTTGCAGGATACAGTAATTATGATAAAGCAATTTCCCCATTCTATCCTGAGTTGCTACCAGGTATTTCTCCTCTCCTCTGTGTGTGGAGTGAAAGAAAAGAGAGGAACCACTTTGAGAATGAGAAGTTTTCCCCACTGATTGAGAACAAGAAAAAAAGACTGAACCGAGTCCTTTGAACACTCCAAAATGTAATGGGTGTCAAGAATAAGATGATCCTGGGATGAGTAAGAATGACCTGCCCCTCAGTCGAACAAGGGAAACAAACGCAGTACAAGTTCAGAACACCGTCTGGGAGAAAGGCACAAGGGGAACTGGGTATTAAATGGCTTTTCATTTACATCCACCAGTGAAACGAAGTTCAATCCAGGAGATGTCTTGAAAATAAGTCTTCAAAGAAGACAGCTTTCTTGTGTAGATAATCAAAAGGGATGAGAAAGATATTCAAAGAACAGAGCTTTTTGCATGTGGGTATGGCCATAGAAATGGGTGAGGGCTGTAAGCTGAATGGCCCAGACATGAACCATCTGCAATTTGGAAATCACAAAGCTGTCCTAGCACCCAGTTCTAGTATAAATAAAGGCTAAAGCATACTAATGTGCTGTGTGGTGTCTGAAAAGGAGATAGATTTTGTCTGTCTGCTCAGAGAATAGACAGAAAGAGGTCATCCCTTCCATAGAGGCATATGCAACATTATCATTAGGTCATAATGCACATTAGCCAACTAAAAGGAAACATTTCCAGGAAAGTAATGGGTCTATTAGTTCCTCTAGTTCAGTAGCCAACTTTTCCTTTTGTTCCCATGATGGTTAGTTCTCACAACATATGAGAAAAGTAATTCCCTTTGTCTAGAAATATTAAATAATCATATCATTAGAAGTTCAACACTTGGCAATTTGTAAACTAGATATTAACACTCTGACACAAAAAATCTATGGCTACTTAAGATGTTGCACCAAACTGCATGGCCAGTTTTGACTTTCAAGTACTTTGGAGGGAGAAAGACAGCTTTTTTATGAATTAAATATTTTTCTGGCAATATTTTTAGAAAATATTTCCCATTTTTTAATAACAACTCTGGATGTTTTTTCACTAGCTTTGTGTAAAATATATACTTCTGTGTCCCAAATAAAAAATTGAAGGCTTGGAGCTGCAGGTAAATCAGTGTTTGGTGATATGTTCATAAAATCATCAAGGAACTTAGAGTCCATCCAGCAGCTGGTGTCCATAAGCCAGTTCGTTATGCCTTTAATCAGAACTGTGCATAACTTTTTGATTTCCTTTTTGCCAGAGTCTGGCTCCAGAAACATCAGTAGTGAAGCAAGAGCAAAAAGATGAATCTAGATTGCTCCTTCTGAGATGGAATTACATGAACCTGACTCTGCATTAGGTAGTGGGGACAGCAAGAGTATCTAATTTTCTGAGGAAGAAGAGAGAAGGCCAGCTGGCAGCTCCTGCAGACCACAGGGAGCAGGAAAGGAGCCAACTGGAGCAGATAGGTTAAAGGGCTGGGAGGTGCTGGGAGACAGACCGTGGGAATGGGCAGAGGGAAGGCTTCAGAGGTAAGTGGGAACTGTATTCCAGAGCTTTGGTTGACGTGAGCATGGAGCTAGCTTCTGACATGATAAGACATGTCAGACATGCTGGTGAAGGCATTTGGGAAAGAGACAGGAGGGAAAGGAGAATTTAGCTATGACTTTAATGAGTGGAAAAGCTAGAGCTGAGAAAAATCACAGAGCCAGCATAAAGAAGCAGCCAAGATCTGAACCTGGCTTGTACTGGGTGGAATTGATAGAATTTTGAATACCAAAAAGGAATAATTGACTTGATTTAATGACAGGGTTCATGTTAGAAATAGATATGTCATTTTTCATCCATATCAAAATGGCATATAACTAGCAATCTAGCTGAATACCAATGTGCATAAAAGTGCTAATCTCACAAATTCTGATTTAAACCCTACTCCTCCAAGTTAATGACGTGCGAAATTTGATCTGTGCTACAATTGATGAAAGCTTGGAGCAGCTTAGCTAAGGAAACATGGAGTTTTAAAGTGTGTAATTAAATATGAATTGCTTAAAAATCCAGTATGTTATCATGAAACGTTATGAGAGAATATGTAGGTAGTGTGTCACACAACAGTCCAGATGATCTTTTGCAGAAGGCTTTAATTCAGTTTGCAGATAAATCATAGATAAAGATCTAAATTTCACATTCTGAAGGTTTTGCTGTTCTCTTCAGGATTGTCTTAGCTGGTTTAAGGAGATATACAGGCAAAGCCATGTTAAAAAACAGATATGAGAGACTGCTATGTGAAGTGGTACTCTTTGGAGTTATGGGAAGGCCTTATATGAAACTAGGTCAATTATTTATTTGGTAAATGAAAGTGGGTCTTACCTGCCTGGGTAACCTGTACCTGCTCTGGAAGGAGTCCTATTTGCCATTTTGTTGTGTCGAAGATTAAGGAGCTTGAGTCTCTCAAAGGAGACCTTCAAAGACACCACGTTTTCTCCATTGGCTGCGTGAGAAATTTAGAAACCTCTTTCCTAGTGACTGTCCCTTTAGGAGTACAGTGTAGACTAGATGCCCACATTAGGTTCATATGGCTAAAAGGACTGCCATGAAAGGGTTGCTCAGTCATCCCATTAATGTCCTATCCACTGAGACAACTTGAAGTAGCATTTTTCTCTGAGGTCTGGTATTTGTGAAATACTTGCTACATCACCTCAGATATCATTAGATGGGTGCCAAAGAAATTTAGGATGAATTCCAGCTCAATGAAAGCAACTTTCCAAAAATCTGTACGTTTTGGAAACTTGCAAGTTTATCAATTAAGGAATCCCGTGAGATATGTGCTGTGCCAGAAGATGTTGCTCTTTGTGATTCAGGCTGATAATATTTTCTCAGGAGTCCAGTATGTATGAAATACCGTCTTTGGTGAGTAAGAACAGAATCACATATCGAGCTGCTGAATACTTTATATTTGCAAAACTTATAGTACAATATCTTAATGAATCTGGTCTTTGCGTTCCCTGGTCTATACTGAAAAGTTCCCCTCTTTTTTCACATTTTGCACTAATTTTACAAAGTATGCTGATGATCTAAGCACAGTTTGATTTTTATATTTCTCCACTGATCACAGTTAGAAGTTTTCTTCTCCTGCTTTATGAAACAAAAAGTCAAAGCAGAATAGAAACACCGCGAGTAAAATGCAAGGTCAGACCAGCAATGCGTAACAGGACTAGGAAGTGAAGCCACACAGCCCTGTGCTTTCACTGCAAGGTCTTTCTCTTCCTGCAGCCCTTTTTTAATAAAAATGGTTAGCACCTTGGTGCTTTGGGCAGATTTCCATACTCGGCACATCTCTAGAGGTCAGTGAGGAGTGGGAAAATCTGGCTCTGTCTGTGTATGTGGGGGCTTTGACAGCTGCAGGGTGGAGCTGGGGCCCATCTAACCAATTTGGCAGCCCTTGCTCTGCTCTTGCCTCTGGAGATGGTGACCTGGGATGCAAAACCTCCTCCTTTGTGTGGTCACATGCTTATGCATGCTGCACAAGCCTAAAGCTGGTCTTGCTAGAAGAGATAAATTAAAGAAATTATTCAGTTATGTAGAAATTTTAATCAAAACCCATGAGCTCAGAGGAATCCATAAATATCTCGGTGTTATTTCTGGGAGTAAGGTTGAAAAACAGGAGAAAAAGAAACAATAAAATGAAGGAAAAAATTATCTTACTACAGCCAATTAGTGTGAAAAGAGTAAATATGTCTTTGCTGGAACTTTGAAAAGTTTTGGCCTGGTCTGTACTGTGGCATTATCTCAGACTAAGAAATAGGATGATGAATTTGTTGGGATACTCACTGGAGAAACGACTTGATTGCAATCTGGCCTGCAGTTTAAGGAAAATAAAATTGAGTTCTCATCAGGCAACAAGCCTGTATAACTTAATAGGCTTTAATAATAGCACCTCATTACATTTTTATAAAACTGCCTGGGAAATGAATGCTAGAAATACAAAGGAAAGCTCTATGGGATCAGAGTTATAAAGCAAAGATAACATAGTCAATATTACAGCATTTCAAAATAATGCATACACTATACTGGATACCACACAGAATTCAGTGACTGGGATTAAGGCCAAGTAAGTTTTTTTGAATGGATGTCCAAAGCAGATGGGAAACCTGACTTGTGCTTTGGAATAGAAAAGTGATTTCTGGGACAAGGTGCTTGGGAAGCTTGATAGCAGTCAGAAAATTTGGGGTACTAGCCTCAGTGAATGCTGATGTATGGTAAAAATATTGTGGTCACTACTGAAAATAATTCTACTTTTGTGTCCAAGACACACCATTTCTTTCCCATGGATTTTTAAATTCTCTGTGCAGCAACTGTTGACAAACATATACATTTTTGGAAAATTATGAGCACTGTGTTTGTGAACTTGGAGGCATTTCTGTTCCCAACAGTTGGCCATTAATCAATGCAGTGGTGAAGAAACTGTTAGACTCAGTGGAGGGTAAAAGCAATAGAGAATGCTTCTGAAAAGATGCATGAGCAAACAGCATGCTCTACAGATTATGTCTGTATCAGGGAGGTCATCCACATTGCCTGCAGTAAGGATCTAATTTAGGTGTTTCATACAGGAGCCAGGGCTTCCAAGGCTCACCGATGGCAAGCACCTCTACAGGATGATGCAGGATTTCTGAGTTGAACTGTACTTAGAATATTAATTTAGATACTTCTTTCCATTTACTATACACAGATCCTGAACAGGTACCTAAATTAAGGGGTTAAAATTAGTCAAAGCAAATTCCATTCCCTCTGCTCTAGTATGTTCAGTGCCATGAAATGTTGAGGCCTCTTGGAGCTCTGTATGCTCTGTGCTTCACAGTGGTCTTTAGTACATCAGGGGGAGATATACTCTGATCTTGTGTTTTCAGTGGTAATGCTACATTTTAATTAGTAGATACAATTTATCACCTTGTCCCTGTCAGTTGCAAACTAGAGATGAAGCTTTCATGGGACACTCACTGACCCCTCTGGAAGAGTGATATATCTTATCTTTATCTCATTTGTCGGGTGTTCTTATGTGAGTTTCTGATGACAACTCTCAACATGTGTAGCTAATTCTTAACTCATGGAGACTGGCTATTTTGACTCTGAGAAAGCATGTCATAAGAGATGGACTCAAAGCAGAATGTGACACATTCTTTTAATGTGAAGAGATGCTTCTGTCCTTCCACCAAGGGGACCTAAGTGCAACACCAAAGCCTTGACAATGAGACGTTTCAGAAGGTAAGGCTCACATCTCTGACTTCAGCAAAGACTGAGGGCAAGTGCTCATTAAATACTAAATAATAGTATAGTTCAGATCTGAATCCAAACTTCTCATCTTGCACCATTCCAGCTAAGGTGATTATGAACAGGAACACTACTCCAAAACCCCTTTGAACTTTGGAGGAATTTTGGTTCTGGATCTAAGACCTGAGTTCAGTAGTGTATAACAAGGGCTTTCAGTCAAAAGGGAAGCATGAAAGGAAATCATTCATGATTATTTTTGTAATATATTGAGTAAACAGCAGAGAAAAAGAGGTCAAGTAATTTGTGACTTGCATTCTAATAGCCAAAAATTATCTAAAAATACAAATTAAAAATACGAAACAGGCTTGTATGAGTACATTTGAACTACTATTTCACAAAAGTTTTAACTGCGGAAAAAACCTTTATAACACCACCTGCTGTTCTGCTGGGTTTGACCTGACCCCTTTCTCCTTTTCTTGTTATTATAAACAGTGAGCTCTTTAAGTGAGAGCTGTTTAAAGGATAGGGGGCTGTAAGTGTTCTTTCCTAGATCCCAGATGCAGTGGGAGACTGATGGGCTTTTTGATCTTTATTTTATGAGTGTCTGATAAATTGCCTCTGGCACCTGGCAACTGAAATTTTGCTATCTGAAAACTAACCCTTATGTCAAACAATGTGGCCAGTCTCATACTCTTAGTTAAAGGGCTGCATGCATTTAAGTACAGGATGTTTTCCAACATTTAGTACAGTATGTGGTGTAGCCCTGCTTCACATATTATTATTAGACAGATCCTCAGCTGATGTAAATTGGCGTAGCCCCATATGATTAAAGAAGCTGAACTGTTTTACATCAGCTGGCAATCTGGTCCAAAGCTCAACACAGATACTTTTTGATTTAAAATAGTATTTTGTATGTGATTCTTCAAAGGTTGGTATGGTTCAGCTTTTTCAATATATTGCTCCTTGGCCTCTGTTTTTTGTTTCTGAGGCAAGTAAAAATAAAAAAAAGTATTGAGGTAAAGCATCATGGGTAATGTTTTCTGGTTTCCTTATTTGTTGGCTGCTTCAGATGGAAACTGAACTATTGTGTATTTGAAATCAAAGTCTTAAATGGTGCTCTGGTTAATGACTACCAAATCGTGTTACTACTTGTGCCCCAGGGGAAGACACCCTGGTCTCCACTTTGTTTCTCGTGTGTTCTGGCAAATGATAGAAGAACTCATGCCTGTTTGTGTGAGAATTAAGATCAGCAACAGACATGCCTGAAATACTGGATTTTCTCTCTAGTAGGTAATCCCAACATTTGATATTTCTTTTCATCTTCTTTTACAACAAAGATTTGTGAGGGACAATTACAAAGTGGAGGAGAGGGCTTATCATGAGGAACAGTGATGAAAACAACAGTGGGAGGAATACAGACAAAGTGGAACCACTGTAAGGAAATAAGAGCAGAGGCAGCAGCTCACATGTTTAAATTAATCAGAACATGTTACATTCTTAAGTGTAGAGGTTATGGGACCATGAATACTCCATGCATGAACAGCCAAGGGTGGCTCAAAGGCCAGTGCTGGACTTGGGAGCAGGAGGGCAGTTTTGAACTCTCCCTTGATCAAGATAGTTTGGAAATGTCAGCAGGGCAAGAAAAAGCATTAAATCTGCAATAAATCAAGAAACACTAAGTGACTGAAGACCTTGATCAGCATAGTAAATAATATCAATAACAATAAATAAAGGGTTTCCATGCTGCATACTTGAAGAGATTTGAAATCTAAAATAGCTCAATAGGACCATCTAGGTGAGAAGTTGGGCTAAGGTTTGTATTTGTCTTAGGCAGGATCCATCACTTCCTGTGACAGGCATCCAGGTGGCACCAACGTGACTGAATATACGACCCAGCCACATTCACAGTCATAATTGTTTTGTGTTGACTAAGACATGCAAATTTAATTTTTCTCCAGAGGGGAGAATACTGCCACCTACCACGTGTGCCTCTGCATTGCTTGGTACTGGCCTCCATCCTTATCTCTCCCTTTGAAGGGGCTGGGGCATTGCCTTTGGAAGGGCAGCTGCATGCAGCACCTAAGTGCAGGTTAGATGGCTCCATGGGAGTCATCCCATTGGAGGATGACATCCCACACAGACTGCTAATAAAATGGTTCCTTTTACAGGAAAGCTCATGCTGGCAAATTGTCTTTGAAAACAATGATGCTTGCTGAGATCGGAGCACTCTGTATTCTCTTGCAGGAAAGGCAGTGTGGCTGGCGAGGCACTGGGTGAGGACTCCAGACATCCAAGTTCTTGTACTGGCTTTGCTTCCAGGCTTGTGCAGATGTGTGGGCAAGCTTCCCTAGAATTACTGTGCATCTCCTTCTCCCCTAGGCCTTGCCTATTAAAATGGGCTCATGTGAAACCTAGCACAATTTGAGCCTGGAGCTTAGAGGAAAATGTTAGTTGCTACTGAAGTGTAAATAAAAATAATCCATAATTCTTCCATAGAACATTTAAAGCAAACAATCTGGGAACAGAAAGAGATACATTTTACTTCACTGAAAAATCACACAGGACAAAAGGAAATGCAGATGTTCTGACTGAACTGTCTGATGAGCTGTTGACTAGTTAATTAATCAAAATTTTCTAGTGATTTATTGATTAACAGAGGTTCTGCAGTCATGAACACATCAAATTTCACAATTGAAAATTTAGCAATGGAAAAAGTCTGGTCTTTAATTCATTCCTCAGTTAAGACAGAGAGTAGTATGAGAACTGAAGACATTTAATGAACTAAGCTTATGCCAGGCAACCTAATTGTGCTATAGTATTGCTTAGAAAATTTTGATTGCTTTTTTCCATGCAGCTTTTTTCAAAGTGGAGTGATTTTTTCATATTTTACCAGTACTATCAAACCCCTGCATATAAGAACTCCTATAATGTCTTTGCGTACATACAGCCAAAAGTACACAGTATTCCCTGTCATTGTAGGCACTTTGGGTAGCTTAATAAGGGATAAATACTAAATAAGTTGCCTTTGCTGTAGTTTGGAGATCACAGAAGTAAAATACATTTAAATGTTCATGTAAGACTGAGACGCACTTTAGCTATCAATTATGCCTTGTTATCAATATCCATCCCTCTGATAAAGAAGACCTGACAAGTTTGTTTGCTTGTTTGTTTGTTTTTCCACAAATACCAGCCTATCTGGAAAGCTTTGCAAAATATTTAATTAACAAATGCAAAAAGCTGGTCAAGTAAATGTGTTTGAATTTCTATTCAAAGGACACTGTGGACGGTCACTATGCTTATATGTCCTGGAATATTAAGTTTCTCTGTCATAAGACAATTAGCAGAAAGCCTGTCTTCAATGGTCATAAATCTCACCTTTGTACTTGGTGGAGATCAACTGTAAAAAGCCCTATTTCTCCAGCACACAGATATGGTGTAAGTCTCTCTAAAGAAAATTGTGCAAATTTTTATACTGGAAAAGACTCATTGTATTATGCAGGAGCATCCCCCAGCAAAACAGGGGGACAGAGGTATCATCATCAGAAGTTATGACTACCCTGTCAAAAGGGATATTTTTAATTGTCCCCTAATATCAGAAACTGGTAGAATATTCAATGCCTGATTTCGTAACTCTTCAACAATGCTAGATTTAATTATTATATTGTACTTTATTGTTTCATACTGTATTATCCAACATGCTATTATATTACATGTTATTATTTATATAAGTAAATCTGATTCCAGAAGAGGAAAGGTGATATAAATGTGATTCTTCATTACATCTTTCTGACTTCTGGAGCAGCCCCTTGGAACAGCCCAGCTTCAAAAGTTACAGTGGCCTTGATACTACTGTATTTCACACAAGGGCTGAACTAATCTTTGGCTCTGTAGGTGCTGAGTGGATTCCAGCAGATCCCTTAAACACACCTGCATTGACAGTTTAATGAACTTAAAGGATGAGGTAATACCATTTCAGTGACAAGAAATCCTCAGATTCTTGTGCGAATAACTGGTTCGGAGAATGCAGTTAATGTTTACCTTGTGGGAAGAAGGAAAATAGTTTCTTCCATTAATTGCAATGTATGGATATTCAATCTGCATTATATTTTTAATATAACTTTGAATTACCTATGTAAAAAAAATCTTAATAGCTATTTCTAATTAAAAAGTGAAGCATGAAAAATATGAAAGGGTGTCCTTAAATATAAACATTATTCTACTGAAAATACAAGTATTTTGAAAAGATAGGCCTATTTTTACAAGTCTAATGATATAGTCGTGTACATATATTTGTCCTGCCTTGCAAAGATGAAACCATCACACAAATTAGTAGCAAAGAATTATTTGAATGACTAAAGAAAATATAGCTTAAGGAGTCTACTTTTCATGTTCTAACAATGAATATATTGTGGTCTTCTTTTAAATGTTTTAAATGTTTAAAGAATTTTAAATGTGTTTTTAAAGGGCTTTAGACAAATTACCAGCTTGGTTTTTTTGAACCTGCCCTGCATCTTTCTTTGCACACAGAATTTCTTTTAATGTCCAAAAAAAGTTACAGGTGTAGGATGCACAATAATTATCTGAGGCTTAAAACCTTACAGTGAGGAGAAGATAAAAAGTACTTCCCTCCCAAAATCATAGGGGAGACTTCTAAATAAGTATCAAGTCTGAAATGTATAAAGAACTACTTCTGCCTCTGTATCCAGCTGCTTTCTGCCGCATGAAGCGCTTTCTTCTGGGGACAATGAAGGTCACAATGCTCTGACATATTAACAACCAACAGGGAAAATATGTATCTAAATACCGAAACAATGTGCGGTCTTCAAAATCATCTCTTCCTTTATTCCCTGTTTCCCAGAAGTCATTTGCTTTAGTGAGCAGTTTTTTGTCTCTGCATGCATTTTATTTGACTTACCCCAGCCTCACTAATAACCACAACGACTTAAGTCACTAATCTTCCCAAGCTGCAGCCTGCCTATCGCCAGCACTTGACATAGGAGCCTCAGTTAAATCTGCAAAAAGAGGTGGGGTGAATCAGGATCTTCCAGTTTTACAATTAATAGCAGTTTGGCTCTTGTCCTTTGCAAACTTAATGTAGCATTTATTACACCTATGGATTGCAAAGAATCTACTCCAGTAGTAAATATTACACCCAGATTCTGCAGGATTTCACTCTGATGTTTCATACATTCTGTAATGCATACTACAAAAGGGTGATTTTGGCTTAGAAATTTTTTCACAGAAGTGGAAAACAAATGCAGCAGCCCCCGTTTAGCAGTAGTCTGCAGAGCCCTATTTGGAGCCATATGATACCAAAGTTTTGTAATGCTTGAGATGCATGAAGGGGGACAATCTTTGCTTCAAATGAGATCCCAAGCTGGTAAGTCTTGCAGCCTGAGCCCCTGTTCCCAGTTCCAGCACACCCTGGGGAATGGAGGATTGACCCAACTGCTGCTGTGTCTCCAGAGAGAACTACCAGGGCATCCAACTGGTGCAGGGCAGAGCAGAACACAACAGCCATAGATCAGCTTAGTCTTCCTGGTTGTACAGACATCCTGTGGGAGTTTTTGGTTCCTTGGAGACATTCCCTTCTGTTTTCTCCTGGTTTTCTCATCTTCCTTTCCTTTGTTTCTTCTCTCTTTTCAGAGGAAGCTGAAGAAAATGCAACGAGAATGCTGGAGTGCTCCCCTTCCTTTCACTGGTTTTGTGCTGTAAGAGGACACATCATCCTCTGGTCCTGAACTGACACTGGTTTGACCAGTGGCTTTGTGATCCAGGTCCGGCAAGAGCCAGAGGAAGTCAAACCTTTGATCAGTCACACAGAACCATAGGTGATGTGGCATCACAGAGTCAGGGAGTGCACTTTTTACTCAGGGGTTACATTTAATCTCTAATTTGGCAAAACAAAGCAAAGCAGAAATCCCCCTGAAGAATTTAACTTTTGCCTTTAATGCCAAAGAGCTTAAGCATGGCAGTTTGGTGATGTGCTATGCAAATTAAAGCTGTGAAAAAACAAAGCTAGTTAAACACAGGTTTTTCTTTAGCAGGTAATTATTCTTAGCTGTTTCCACATGCCTCCTTACAGGCATGAAAACCTGGTACATAACGATGAAAGACTTATTTCAGAACTCACACATGCACTATTTTGTTAGCAGTGGAAGCACAAGCAGAACATGTGAGTGCCAAGTTCAAGCAAAGTGCAAAGGTTTTTTCTGAATTCAGTGTTGGTGTGTCCCATCATGTAACTATGATATATGATAAAAGGAAAAATCACAGCCAAACTCAACCTTCTTCAAAGCAAGGTGCTAGTGAAAGGATGGGATGGAAAATAAGTACTAATGGATTAATGTTCCATGATAAATGTTTTATTATAAAAGCTAGTGAGAGATTAGATAATTCTTGCTTCCAAAAGCAGGATTTAAATATTCCTGCTTGGCTTGCAATCAAAATAAATACATCACTTAACTATCTGGTTTATTGGAACATCTATATGAATAAAAAAGTGATAGAGATTTTCTTCCTTCTGTACAGTAAGTGTAATAAATAGCCAGTTACAGCACTATGCTGCTTACTGTTTGGAGCTATTATGATACATAAAAAGAACTTATTAAGAGTATTAAAGGTATAGCCAGAATTCTCCTCTGTTCAACATTCAGTGCCACAAATTCAAAGTTATTCAGTTTTGCACGGTGAAAGTTCAGATAAGAAATTGCACGTTTCAAGGAAAATGAAGATATAAGCTTTGACCAAATCTGAATATTTAGATTAGTAAAATCTATACAAAGATTTGAAATAGAACAATTTTCTTCTCCAGCGGTACAGCAGATTTGAACCCAAGTGAATTTGCCAAAAAATTTAAAAGGTATAATATAGCCACTTATAAGATATAACCATTTACAAAACTTTGCTTCTGTGGCTATCTTCACTCATTAATGGGTCTCAAAGGACTTAGAAAATTAATGTTATCCCTCTTTTGCTGATGAAGAAATTGAGGTATTCAGAAGTAAACCAGCTTATTCAGCACTAATGAACTAGTCAGACCCCGCATGTCTCAGGTCCGGTACAATACAGTGTTTACAGGATTGCGATAGTACTGATTGCATCGGTTATATTTGATGGAAATGTTTTAATGTACACTTGACACTTTCTGCTTAGAGAGCTGCCTTTAGAAGGACAGTGTCCTCAAATCAGACTGCAGTTGTGCTTTTTGTGCATGTCGTGGTTTAGGCCTGCCACGCAGCCCACTCACTCAGAATTACCAACATCACTTCCAGGAGCATCTACAAGAATTCAAAGAGTATTGGAAGGCCTGGCTGGACCTTGAAAAGAGTAGGAGGAGAAAAGACAGACCTTATCACATACATGAAAATACTGTCCTCCTGTGTAGAATTACTTAAGCACGGATGAGAAGATCAGAAAAAATTATGCTATCTCTAAGTCACAGGTTCAGGGACGGTCGCAGGTCATTGACTTAACAGACAGTGAACAGATACAGGGATGTATGAATTGTGGAAAGGAAGGCACAAAAGTTATATTTACTATTTTACTAGAACAGAAAGAGGAAAGCAGTACAATGCAGAGAAGTGTGATCATGCTCTGTCCTCATGCCACTTTAGCACCTAAGTCTGCTCTCTCTGCTTCTTGTTAAACACCCCATATTTAGTTTGTTTCACTCCAGCTGCCTGGATTAATTGAGATATGCATCAGATGCTAAGGGAATAGAAAAGACATGCACAACAGACAAAGTAATCCCAAGATGATCTGTAGATGTACATGCTGAGGTCACACAATTTTGAAGTATGACTTTAAGGTATTCAAATGTTGCAACACTCTCAAAGACTATACTTATGAGCTCAGGCTGGTCTCATTGCTAAAGGCAAACAAACCATTGTCTTAGTCCAGGCAGCCTAGGGATAAGTGTGCATTTATACATCTTTTTTCTAACTGTCTAGGACATGATATATTTAATAAGCATATTTACTAAATAGGGTCTGCTGGCAGTGGGATGCTGGATGTGCTGATTGGTTGTTTCTCTGGCTTCTTGTGGTCTCACCATGTTGTCCTGTGAACAGGATCAGAGAATCAGACATGAGTGGACCTACAAAATCTTTGAGTTTCCTTTACTTTGGGGAGATTGTTCTGGCCAGTAGCTCTAGGGTCAGGCAGATCAGCGCTAAAACTAAGCAGATTTTGGGGCACCCAGTCTGTTCTGAAGTCTGTGCTATCACAGCTGTGCTGCAAATAGTCTTCAGATATTCCTTAAAATGCTTGTTCAGGAATGTCTACTCACACTACACTCACTCCAGTGTAAACACACCCTTAAAGCAAATGTAGAACATGTCCCAGGGGGAGATAATGCAACACCCAGTGATGGGTGGCAAATAAAGCAGTCTAGGTACAATCACTTTGCCCTGCATATTCATACTAAGCTGAAGGTCAGACTTCAGCTTGGTGAAAAGCTAGTGGAACATGACAACAGTATAAAATGTGATATAATAAACATATGAGAGTGTTGCTTTCTTCTGCTGTTACTGGTCTTATAGGTGTCAGTGGAATGAAGTTTTGGCCTGTGTTGTATTACACTACAGTAGTTTTACAAACCAAGTAGATTTATATGGCTTTGGAATTAAGCTACTGCTGCAAAAAGAAGTCCTGTGGCAATGTTTGGTGTGAGATTATTTAGAGAGGCTACACTGATTCCCTTCATATTAATGCTGAAGCTCTCTTAAGGCTATGCTGAGTAGAATTCTTCTCAGTTTCTGTCTAAGGAGTTGAAAAGTTATACTTTTTATGGAAAGATCTGCAACCTTAATATCCCCAGCTTAAACTAAACCCCTTTATGAAAGAACTTGAATTAAGCTGTACACTGGAAGCCAGCAGAGGAAACTTTATATTGAATTGTCTTGAGTATATAGTGCAAGATAATAGGAAATTCAACTGGTGATGCTGTGTAGCACATCCATGAGTAAAGATATCCATCACGATTATGATTTAGCATAATATTTCTTCTGCAGTTCAATGAACATCAGAGTATGAGTTTGATGGCTGCTGAAACCTATTTCCCAAAGTTACCCAGGCCCCTAACTCCCATATAATTGAAATAGGAGCTTTGCTTCTACTGTCTTTGATTAAATGGACACAGATTTTGTATCTATCAAACTTCATCATATTTTCCAAACATATTTCTGATATTAAAATGTTGTCAAACACCAGAGAAAGAGCTGTTTACGTGGATGTTTAACAATAATAATTTCAACGTTCCCACTGGAGCCTGAAAACAGTGTGCTCATGAGCTACCTGAGGAAGATGCGGGAAAAACATATTCACTGTGTGGTACAGAAGTGACAAAAGGTCTCCCATGTGTCACTTTTGCTTGTCATATTGCTGAACTCCTTAATAAGTAAAATAGGACTGTCACGCATATGTGTGTGTGATGTATTAGAAGGCAAGGAAGTTCCCCCCCTTCCCGTTGTTCTGTTTGTAAAGAGCAATAACATACTGCTCATGCAAAATTTAGGTTTGAAAAGAGAGTTTTGCCAGAAGAGGGACGGGGTTGTTGAGGTGTTTTTAAAATTACCTTTCCACTAACAAATACATATTCTCTAGTGCTTACAGAATTTGGGGCATGCATTCTTTTGAATCAAATCTGGCAGACAACAGAGTGCACGTTACCATCTCTGTTTGTCTGAGGACCTAGGAGTGTGTTGATGCTGGCCTGTGTCCCCAGCCACAGGGAGGTTGGGATTTTCCAGTCTCGGAGTTGCACAGGGCAGCCGATTGGGTGTGTTCATGCAAGCTAACTGTGGGCTCTTATATCAGGTAGGAGTAAAGTTTATGCACTGCTGGCAAAAGCGAGTTGTCTTCAAAGCACAAATCACACCAAGAGCCTAATTAGGATTCTCCAAACCACTTTTTGAGGTGCCTATCTCTCCTTAATGATTGTAAAGAGCTTACACTCTGGCCTCTGAAATTAGTTGCTTCCACTGGTATTATGAGTATCTGCCGAGTGCCACCTGGAAAGGATTTGCTTCCTCCAGACCTTCTGAAGACTGACCCTGTTCACTCAGGCTGTGCTCCTGGGAGAGCTTTTTCCCCTGCCTGAACTCAGATAGAATGAAGATTTGTTTATATCCAACCTGAATGCAAATTTCCAAATAGTTCAGAGTATAGAGCTGTGTGAGAACTGCAGCCCTGACTCCAGGGACTCTTGGTTTACAGTGAACCCCTTCAGCAAAGAAGCATGAATTTTCTGTTTTCCCTCACTTTTCTTATTCCCCCACGATGAGCCAGAGGAATTCAACCAGGGAGGGGGTGGCTTAGGTGGCTTTTGATGCTTTTCACTAGAAAGAAGATGCTGACTCCTCATGATGTTGCTAGTGGGTTGAGGGTAAATCCACTTTCCCACCTCACAGACTTGCCTCTAACCATGTATAGAAATTTATAGTTTGTTTTTTCAAAAAATATTGCTCTCCATCATCCATAAAAGAGAGAGGCTTGTTGGAGCTGTACACCTCCCAGGCACTGTGCTATTGGTTGTCCTGCCAGCACCGCAATGTAAATTACCTTTGCACTTTGTAATAGAGTCAGCACCATGACAGGAACTCACACATCACTCAGTTGGCTAAGGGTAATAAAGAGGAAAATCAAAAAGAGCATGAGTTCATGCTGGAGGTATGTGCAATCAAGAAGAGAGATTTATGATGAAAGCTGAGTTATAATATTAAAGGGTATAAACAGCTTCTTACTGTTATACTTTTATACACCTTGTGTTCCTTCAGCAAGTACAGTGTTAAGTTTAGGGGAGACTTAGCTGAAAGTCATTGCTTTCTTCGAAAGGGTTCTGGAAAAACAAACTTCGTGTATGTGGCATAAATGTGTATGAGAATGAAGTAGCAGCCTCTGGCTAGCAGGCATCAAGAGCATATTTTGAACGTTTGGTGTGACAAGCCTCATTTGTTGACAACAGTTTAATACCTACAAAACTCACTTGCTCTACTCAACAAACTGCAGTAACATCTATCATTGGTAGGCACTCATCTATTTACCAGTAGTGTGCACCATCGGTATTTACCAGGAAGAGCCAAATACCTGACACTGAAATGTCCTCAGTATAGATGATACCCAATTTGTTGTTCTTGGAATATCATGACTATGATATTACCCGAGCATCTTCTGGTATAGAGTAGAATGGCTGTGCTCTCTTGGGCTAAAGTTTTACCTATCCTAATTTCAAGCCCCTGTTGGAAATTGTCGCAGATGCTGAGGAAGCATCACTGTCTCAGGGAATGGCTCTCTATGCTTCTTGATCCCACACTGGTGGCTCCCCACTGAGCTGCTCCATGGCCACCAGAGCCTTTGGACACTTTCCTGTTCCCAGAAAGTTGGGCCAGCAGCCCTGCATCCCTGCATCCTCTTTCCTCTCTACACATGCTAACCCCTACATCCAGTAAGACAAGTGGAGCTGGCTAGATGCTAAATAAAGAAAATCTGTAACTTGGAATTAGTTCAAAGCAGGATTTTAGATGATCTGAAAAGCCACAAAACAATATGTAGAACAAAAATCAAGACATTTCAATTTATCTTTTTGTCTCTGCCTCTAGTGTAAAGAGCAGCTCTTTGTACTTACTAGCAATAACTGATCTGAGTTTCTCTGTAAGACTGCAAAAGGAACCTTTCTAATTTCTGTGATTTTAACAGTGATCTTTATGTCCCTTTTATTCTTAGCTGGGAATCCAAGTGAAACCAGCTAAGTCCAGGCTTGCTTGCTCACATCTTCTCCTTGTCAAATTGTAGCTAAGAGCTAGGTCAAGGTTCCACAGGACTGTGCTATAGGGTATATGAGGTATATGAGCCCTTCCCTTAGGATGCACATTTTTCACTCCATCTTACCACACAACTCCACTAGTTGTACAGGGATAGACAGTGAGCCAGGTTTAGCGCCCAAGAAGTAATCTCATAGTTTGACAAAAAGGTACAGGGAAAGCATGGAAAACATCAGCCTACTTTTTATTTTACACCAGAAAGGAAGAAGCAGATATTTTTAAGTAAACATGGGCTCTTGTTATGCATTTCTGAGAAGCCAAGAGAAGCTTTTTCAGAAGCAGGAGTAGCCCATGAATTTAAAAGGGTTTTAAATACTGTACTTTCCCATAAAGCTGTAAAACTCTGGCAGAAAGCTCAGCAGCCAATCAATGAGGAATGAACCTGAGCATGTTATAACTCAGATTACCAATAAAAATGTCAGGCTGAAATCAGAAGTGGGTAGTTTTATACTTTTGAACTGAAATTTTTTTTTTAATTGCTTTCAAATGGGGAACTAAACAATATAATTAAATATATATATATAAAAAAACCCAAAGTGCTACAATCTGCTTTACTATCTGACTTTGTCAAGCTGATTATTATTGCAATAGGGGAAATGGTGGATTTGAATGTCTTTTCCCTGGCACTGCAATTTCCCAGCTGTTTTATTGGGATTGTATTAAAACTAGACAAAATGGACTCTGCTGCTTCCATAAAACTAGTTGAGCATTAAGAGTTAATACCAGCATTTTAAAATCATTAAAACCAGCCTATGGCTGTAGATTAGTGTGGGGTGAGATGTGTTATTTGAAGCAGGTGTGATCTGTCAGGAGCAGTGTTTTGGCATTTTACAACCAGTGAGGCTATGCGCACAGCTGTAGACCGAAGAAAAATGAACCAACATGGGTACAATGGGCAGCTTTGTATATAAGCTGCTATTTTGCTAATGCACTTTTAGCATATATATAGATAAACAGTTCAAATATTGATTGGTATTTTCTGGTATTAATAGGCTCACTTTAATCTGGTTTAGTCTCTAAAGTATATTACATTGATCAGTGACCACTGCTATATTTTCTTAGTGAGACTAAATTATGCTCTTATCCAAAGAATATGTGTGTAAACAAAAGTGCCTGAAGGAATAGTTTGGATAGTGAAACAGAGTTGAGTATATGCCAGTCAGGTGTAAACTGCTGGAAATAACTTGTTACTGTTTATGGACCAGGTTGCACAGAGTGCTTTAGAACAGAGTTGTTTGGAAGCCAGCGATCAAACACTTCTTTTGTTGGAAAATGTCAGTGTGGGGAAACAGAAGTATTTTGTAGGAATGTGTCAAATCTGATGAAGTTTTGATGAAATAAAAACAGGGTCCTGCTGGAAGTCAACCATGTTCCTGCCAACTTGCGCACAGGTTGTTGTTGGACCAGAAATTGCTTATTTTTCTAGAGTTTCATGTTGACAGGACTACCCCAACCTCCACAGGTCCTGACCTTCCCTGTTGCTGGTGAGGCCAGGTGGTGTGGAAACGTTGGTTGAGCTTTGGAGAGTGAGCTTCCAATAATTACTTAATTATGAAAATTTCAAAACAATATCTCCATTATGACAAAACAACTTTTTTTACATGGATTTTCTTTTCCATGGAGTGTTGTGATATGTCTAGTTTTCAAAAAGATAATGTGGTTTATAAGGTAGTTTCCCACGAAAGGAAAATCTCAGCTTAATCCCATATAGTTGATGGTATAGAAATGTTGTTGATAAGGTGCACATGGATTTTCCAAAATTTCACGTAAGCTCCTCAGATTTTGACACCAACGTTATTTGGTACAGGAACATGTAGTGGTATTTTACTGTTTTAAAGTAGCAGAATACTTAATGTCACAGCAGAATCTGCCTGATATACTGTTACAAGAAGAGTGTTATTTATTATACTATAGAACTAGTGGAAAATATTTTTTATCATATGTGTGAAAACAAAATATAATTGAAGCATGTAAACACTGTAAGTTTATGGGAACACTGAGTTAAACAATATAAAGACTGAAAAGAATATTGGATTTTAAGAACAAGTACAGTTCTGGGAGACTGACAGGTTATAGATAACATGTAGATAGCGCTGTTTTACTTGCTGTAAATATGAGGGTCTGTTTTTCTTCCCACCTATACTGATTTTTTGTTTGTTTTTTTTTTTTTTTTCACATTATAATTCCTTTCGCTGCAGTGGAGCTACTAGTGATTTATACTAGTCCAAATAAGAGTCGGAATTGGGAGCATTACTTTTAACCCAGCAGTGTCCATTTCGCGGTCACAGTGGGTAAAGACAAGAGCTCTCAGAGAAGGTTGTTTATCCTTATGGGAAAGGACAATAAAAACCACAGGAGATTTCCCTTCTGGCCTGGGTGGAATTTTAAGGGATGGAAAAGGGTGATTTTTATACTCCACTTTAATTAGCCAAACCCTTTGATGCTAGTGGTGGATATCAGTATAAATCTCAAGGGCATGAAGTTAATGGAATTACATTAAGGGTGAATTTTCCTCCAGGAGCAATTCACACACTCTGTTTTGCAGCTAAGAGTGCTATAGGTCAACAAGGCTTGCTAATTATTACAGATCATGTCAAACATGACTACTCAAATCACAGAAATATGCACTGCTCAATTGCACATGTATATCCAAAAAGACAGTATTGTTCTGAATCTTTTCTGTTGAACAAAGTACCATAGCATTTTTTTCTAATAGATTCCAGCCAGGAGCACTGGTACTTTAGCTGGAGGATTCAAAATATAAAACAGGCTTTTAGGAGCTTAATCTCCATTTTTGTACTTAAAACTTGGACTTTTTTCCATTCTCTGTTACTGGGACATTCACACGATTCCCGGTGGCTCCTGGGATGTAAAATGTGTATCCTGTGCAGCCAAAGGAGCAAAGCCAGCACTGTCACATAATAAATAAAACTATGGAAGATCGAATGTTATAATACCCTGAAAAGTGAAGTAAGTGAAATCAAGCTAAGGAGGAATGTGCACAGAAAAGCCTGTGAGGCAAGACCAAGGTTTTTCAGTTCAGATTATCACTCTATGGAAGTGCGAGGGTATCGGTTCCATCATCTCTGGTAGTAAAACAAAGATAGGGAGGTACAAGGACACCAAGATCAAGGAGGAGGGCTACCACCAACACTTTCCATGTCTCCAGTGCATAACAGCGGCCATCGTTAAAAAACCAGCCGTGATCACATGTGGTTATATGATATTGTTATAATCTCTCTTTTGGGAAGAGAAGCTATTCTGTGGCAAGACTTGGAAATTACTTTTGCTAGAGACTGGTCTCTGTGTTTGGAAACATTCCATGGTTGTTGGACAGGCCTGCAGTTTGCCCTTATTGATGCTGAATTAAGGTAGAAATGAGTTAGAAGGAAAATTGGTTCTAAAAAAGCAGTGGCAAGAAGAAAAAAGTCTCTGTGTATACAGTGGCTCAGTCTGCAATAGCATTACGTTAAAGACTTCCCATGCTTTACTATCATTAACACATTGTAAACACATAAAGCTAACTATTCATAAAATAGCATCCATTTCATGGGCCAGATCACTCCTCTCTTGTTGGAAACCATGCAGGAAGAAAAGGAGGAGTCTCTGGGGAATGTGAAAATTTTCAAGATCATTCCTTAGGAGATAATATTTCCCTGGCCCATAAAAACCCGGCTCATTTGAAGCTGAGAACTAGTATACCTGTAAGATTGCTGTAGGGTCCAAAATCCCCATGATTCTTCGTCACAGCAGTAGAGCAGAAGGTGACTCTGAATCCTGTGCTTCTTACAAGTCAACAAACTGATACTTTCGCAAGTCTCACTCTGGGCAATGTTAAGCAGAAAATAATACATAAGATGGTGTAGGTAATTTAGTTGGAAGCGATGAGGTCTCAGATAAAGTAATGTGATGAAGTTTGGGTTTCAAGGAGGACACAGGTATGCTTAAGATAAAGTTAAACACAGTGAGAGAAGATTTAAAAGATGTGATCTCTGGACAAAAGTATTGAAAGAACTTTATTTTTTCAGAGGAAAAAAAATGCAATCTGCTATGTAATATTCCTGTCTGTAATACATGATTTGTATTTTTATATTGTATTTACAATTTGTATTGTAAAGGAAAGCAGTGAATTGGTTTCCACACTCAGAATAGAAGTAGCTCTACAGCAATGATGAGCAGCTTAGTGCAACTGTCTATGATTTGTTCAGTCAGGATATCTAGGTGAGGCTCTTTTCACTGGGGGTACCAGAAACTCATCTGTTTCTCCAGTGTGACCTTGATCCTTTTTCCAGGTTAGTGTATACATTAGGTCATGAGTCCATGAAGAATAATAGATTTTGAGTAATGTCCAAAAGCATGATGAAAATATCAAGCTGAAAACAGACACTATCTCATCTCTCTGAAAGACAGCATTACTTGGTCGCCATTACATTTCCAACCAGCACCATCAGCTACTAAACAACTGATGACTTTGCCATATTTCTCATTCTGCATTCCACTGCATTTGTAGAAACCTGCATCTTGTCACTGCTGCAACTCTTCCACCCTTCCTTGTTCCTATAGCCCTGATCTCAGATAAACATTTGCTGAAAGCATGAAATAGGTACTTTCACTTCTCTGCTGGTTCCTGGGGCAGAAGAGTGGGAGGGAAGATGGATCACCTCAGCCCCTGCATTCTTGCACTCACACATCGCAAACGCCATTGAGCCTATCTGGAAGGTGAAGAGACCGTTGCTGGTGTCAGGTTTTCATTTCCAATTAAAGAGGTAATTTGTGTCTGTATTATAGAGGACAGTCTGGTCCTTTGTAATGAGATATAGGCTTACAAGAACACTAGACTAATTGTCCTAGCAAAGTTCTGAGAAAAATCATGTGATAGTGAGCATAAATAAAAGATCTCATGGTCTCTTTCAATTAATAATACTTGAATTGCACATGAAATGTATACAGTGCCACATGAAGAAAAGCACATACAACTGGTGAGAGCAACAGCTTCCATCTCTGTAAGAAGCGGGAAGCATATTTTTTGCTCAGATGGGATTTGACTAAAGGCACCTTGAGCAGCTGCTAAATTGTATTCTGAACTGGCATTTGCAGACATCTTACCACATCCAGACTGAGGCAGAAATTGCATAAAGATCTGAATGTCCGTGGTCCATCTGAAAGCTATTCCTATATTCACAGTAGAACTGTTGATGTTTGAATCAGAGAAACACCCCCTCTCTCTGGTATGTTTCACCCTTCCGCCAGCAGCATTTTTGTTTTCCTGAACTGAGCCCCTCTTTTGGACTGTCTGCTCAGGCAACAAGGGATGAGGTGTGGGGGGACCTACTCATTACTTGTCACCTTTTCCACCATGAGATTGATGATCTGGGTAAACCATCATCACTCTCAGTGCAGCAGAAAAGTAACCTACAAAACTTGATTGAATGATTACATGATGCATATATGTATACTTACATACATGTATGATTTTCTCTTTGAAAAGAACTGGTAAGGTACACCTGGGCAAAATAACTATCTCAGCCCTCATTTAAAGTTTCTTTTGCATCAGTTTTAACAAGCAAGGTAGCCCACTGCTCCAATGAGCAATGGTGAGGCAGAAGCTCTAGGCTGTGCTTTTGCTTGTGACTGATGAACTCTCAAACTTGAAACCAGGCATGTAACTTCTGTGAGATCCAGTTGCTGTGCCAGTAAAACAGACGAGTGAAAGATATCTCCCAAGGGCATAGTGAGGATTAATAAATAGTTTAAAGAGCTTTGAGATACTCAGCTGAAAGGTACGTGATATTGTCAAATAGTTGTTATATTCGTTATTCATTGATAAATAGTTATTTGGACATTCCTTGAGAAAATGTGGTCATTTGAAAAGAGGCCAATAATATTCTTTATAGGAAAAATAATGACCATAAATTTGAACATGCTTTATATAGGTTACATCTGAAGAATGAAAATATATCTGTAGATTAAATTACTACATTTGTAGAGTATAAAAATAGGATATAATCATAATCCTCCTTTGAGTAAAGCAGGCAAATGAAAAAAAAAACCCAAACCAGCTGCTACGCAAAGTTTCTAGATGCAGAGTTCAATAAAATCTTGATGTATGTAGGATGTATAAGCAGAACTGAGCTTGGATATATTAATCTCCAAAACCCTTTATTTTGCAGCCAAAATATGCCTACATGGAGCAGATGAAAAATATTTATACAAGGCAAAATTCCAAGGCTAGCTAACATCCTGTTGCCAAAGACAATTTGCGGACAACAATACATCATTTTACCACATACAGTAGTTACTGCTTTCACAGTGAAAGAATATGATAACACATATATATACACATGCAATTCAGAAATTATATTTGTGTCCACAAGTTGACTGAAGTACCTTGTGTAGCCATGCAGGAGAGCAAATCCTACAAGTAACTGTGGATGCCCTCTTTTCAGGCTGTGAATAATTGCTTGAACTTCAGGAAAAAGCTGTGTAAGTCCAAAAAATGTTTAAACATGATGGATGTCTTTGGTCACTAGCTGTACACTTTGAGTTGCTTTGCTGCACCACAGATATCCTGCATGAGGCTAGGCAGCGCTTTAAGACCTTCACACCACCTTTAGAAATATTACTGGCATGACTAGCCAGAGTTCAAGCTCCCTATGTCCTTCAGTGATGGCTCACAGAGATCCATTTAGAAGAACAAAACAAAGAGCATAAAAATGGATCAGACCAAACAACCTCACTGTCCAGTGTCCCATATATGGCACCAGACCTTGAGTTATTTTTATGTCATGATTGTGCCTGATTTCCTTGAACACATTCCTGCATCTCATGGCGATGAGCTTTGCCACTTAATTTCTCACTGTTAGCCCTCCCTCACCATTTGTTTTGAATATGCCACAGGTTTATCTCATTTGAAACTCACTCTTGAAAAAAGTGTCCGTCTGTTTCCAGTTCAGGCTTTTTGAGGGACATAATTTTATCTAACTCTATGAGAACTCCCCCAGTTGAAGACTCTAAGTCAAATTACTTTGGAAGCAGTTCCACACCAGTGACTGTCTTTCTCTTATGTCTCTTTGGCAGGTCACTATAACCTTCTAGAAATGAAATGTCCAGAACACAATGTTCAAGCTGCATGTGCACCAAAGATTTATATCACAACATAATGACAGTTCCTGTGCTTTTTGTCTTGTTTTTCCTTGCCTTCTTTCCCCTCTTCTATTCCTTTCCAAAAATACATTCTTTTTCATATGCTACTTTGGTATGGGCCTTCTGTGGGCTCAACCTCCCTCTGATGGCTCCTATCCCTCTTCTTTGGCTGTAGAGGAAACTCAGAGAAACAGTGATCCTAAAGCATACACACCGTAAGCATCCTGAGTTACACTTCTAAAGTGAAGAAGAATTAGTCCAGACTTCTGTTTCTCAGTTTGTTGTGCACAAATATAAGATACTGTGAATATTAGCCTGAGAAACACACAAACAGTATTGTAATAGGACCACATCAAACATGCTTACTTACATTAAGTAGCCATTCCTGAACTTAGCTAAATTTAAGAGTGTGATTACCTCCAGATTTGGCACAATTATTCTATTTTTCTATTTTTTATTGAGGAAAAAAAAACATTGAAGCATTGGATGGAGATGTTAAGCATGCCCCCAGAACTAGGTATCTTTCTACTTAACAAAAATAAATCAGAAAATAACCCAAACAACCCATACAACAAAAGACAAAAAAAAAAAATCTTTTTTTTCTGGATAATCTTCGGGAAGAAAAAAAAACCAAAAACAAAACACCAAAAAAAAACCAAACCAAAAAAACACAGAAAACCACAAACCAACAACTACTTTTACTGTGCATTAAATGCAGTAATTCTCATTTTGGCACAGTATTGTTAATGACAAAGTTAGCATCATTTGGGTGTTTTCGTAGAATGTTTTGTAAACCAATCTCTTGTCTTGCTTTTGATGTTTATTTTGAGATTCGTAAAGTGATTAGATGTTTACGAAAAGAATGTAAGGAAATTCCACTACTTGGAAATTTTTCCATCTGAAATGAGAATATTTTTTAGATTAAAAAAATAAATGAAATGAATTATTTTTTCCTTTTTTTTTGAAAATTTTGTTTAGATAAAATTGAGAAATCACTCAGGTCTTGAATTTTGTACTATTTGAAAAATAATTGAAGTCATTTCAAAACACAGAAATTTAAAATGTCAAAATTTCCATTTCAAAGTGTGTACTGTCTTCATATTTTTAGAGTTTTCAGCATAAAATTGCAAAACCAAATTGTTTTCCAAACATTTACTCTTTGTCAAGACTTATTTGTTGACTTTTATTTTTATCTTTCTTTGTTTTAAAACTCTTGGTCAAGCAGCTATAATCTACTGCATTTCTAATGCTCAATTGTAAAACAATTAGTCCCATTTTTTAACTCTGCATACTCTGAGCGTGAACCTCATCTTAAGGAAACTAAAGCTACAAAATTGACCTTATAAAATAAATACATATCAGGGACTGTGCTGTTATGTCACACAGAATAATAAACAACTTCTGTCCATCAGTAGAGCCAAGTATCCAAAACTATTTAAGCTGTTCCATGGTACCCATCACTGTCATTTTTTTAGATGATTGCACATTCCAAAAACATTTAATTTACCGTGAAGGAAGACTGAACTCTGCTTTCTATCTTCACCAAGCTTTCAAGCAGAAACAAATACAGAGGCCCCCCCTAAACCTAAACCAGAAGTAATAAAGTAGCAAAGAAAAGATGAGAACTTCTCCATTCCAAAATAAAACCTTGCTGCTATTGGCAGCTTCTTTCCAGGACATCCTGTTTTGATTTTTCAATTTCATCTATTCTTCTTCTCCTTTCCAGCCAGACCTGAAGCATCTTCATCCTTCCTTGCTTTGCTTAATTTGCCTGCCTCTCACTTTTTTCTGTTTTATCTGAAGTAGAATTTATCTGCCACTGTTTTTCAAGCACTTTCAGTAAAGAATTTAACTCAAGTGTTTTTTCTTAATTTCAGCCAGCAAAGAAGCCCTTTGGATGGTTCAGAGCATTCTGAAACCAATGCCAATGATGTATCTCCCTCATATGAGTACCATCTTTTGTTAAACTGATGTCCCATTATGTGCTTTAGGCATACACCTAAGTATTTCACTGCTTCAGGGCTCTAGACAGCGGAATGACATTGCTACCTGATCCTACAATCATTTACACATGCTAATTGGCAGTTCTGATAGTCATAGGTTAACATAAAGTTGCTCAAATGCATGAAGTCCAGAAGAATTAAACAAAACACACAGAATTAAACATAACTTTTCTTTTTCATCCAGCTCCTTTCCTGAGCTACATATTGTAGCAAATAACTGCTTACTTCTTCATTTCCTAAGACTTTTTCTTCCTCACTATTGTTTGGTAATGACACTCTTCTATAGTAATGGTAAAAATATGTTGAATGCAGTATACATTAAGGCTGTTGATTGAAAACTACTTCAAGATACTTATGATTTGTTTTTTGTTTTGTTTTGCTTCTCTTTGCCCTCTTCATTCTTAAATAAAAAATTGCTTGGCCTGCTTTTTTTTTTTTTTTTTTTTTTTTTTTTTTTTAAATAAAGGAAGCCCATTCTTTTCCAATCTGGCAAATAAAACTTAATAAAATTATATTCTTTGATCTCTACCTAACAAAGAACTGTATACTGTTAAATGAAGTGGAACTGCAGCTACACAGTTTGCTGTGGACACACACTTCTGGAATTAATTATCTATAAGTTTTAGAGAAGCACAAAATTTACAGACTTTTTGAATGAGAACTGATGGTGAGCTGAAGGAAAAACACAGATGTTTCATAGTGGTGCAATGACAAGAAAGAGATCAATAAAACACTATGAAGGAAAGTTTTAAAGGAAATAATGCTTCCAGATTTATGTGTAATATTTCATTGAACATCACTGGAGGAAATAATATGACTATTTGCAGAGATAAATCTGTATATCTTTTAAAATAGCTTCTGTGATGAGTTACTAAATAGTATGAAAATTTAATTGTAGTTTTAATATACCTAAGTATTAAATAACTTTCATATGTATCAGATACTGTTAATAAGGTGGTGATATAATGCACAGTCACCATGCAACAGGAATAGTGCACCACTGCTAGAAAATTCACAGTAACTACCAAGGGTGATGGAAACTGCCACTTTGGTATTGCAGCTGCAGCAAGAGATGTCATTTTGCTTTGCTGCACATTTAAAATCTACTGCTGTACATTTTAAGTCTACATCGTAAATAAAAGTGTTGTAAGTTATTTTAGTACACCATCAGCAGATAACTTCTCTGAGTTAGTGACTTATAAATGAGGATCCGACTGTGTCACCATTTCATTCCAGACATATTCATATCCACATTCAGGAAACTACCTGAACCAGGAAAACTGGACATAGGTTTGCACAGGCTTCTTATGCATTCAGTCAAGAAAGAAAGGATCTCCAAAGACATATTAGTGCTGAAACTCTGTTCAGGTTATGAATCTATGTATTAATTTGCAGTCAGATAATTCAGACGTCTGCGTCTAAGTTAAGTTACATAAGATCCTTTTGTAGTTAATGTAGACAAATAGGCATGCATAAGGCTTAACTAAGCAATGTAAGTCTAATTTTTAAGGCAGTGACTTCAAGATGAGCTGAACTGCACTTCAGAAGGAGTTTGATCTCTCCCCTGTTTATAAAGACAGCCTAGATGACTAGCTTAGATACTGACATTTATTCTGTAGATACCTACACTTGTTCAAACAAGTCTTGTGGGATGCCTCTGCCTGTGATTCAAGCCAGATGAACAGTAGCCAGTTCCAAATCAGCAGCATTAAATTGTGGTTGCACACTGAATCTGGACCTGATTC
>WYDI02019872.1:13257-25494 GCA_009867235.2 Psittacus erithacus | reverse complement strand
AGTGGTTTGTGTTATACCTTAGTTACTGGACTGTTCTTATCTCAACCTGTGGGAGTTGCATTCTTTCGATTCTCCTCTCCATCCCTCTGGGAGCTGAGGGAGGAAGGGGTGGGGGTGAGTGAGTGGGCTGCGTGGCAGGCCTTAAACCATGACACAGTTATGGCAAAAAACTTGTTTGCACACACTGCCTCTTAGTCTGCAGCTGGCTTTTCTCAAGGAGTCGAGGCAGTATGACCAATAAAGCACTGCCTTCTAAGTGCCTTCTGCAGGAAATTTCTACATACAACAACTTGCTTAACATCAGTCTTTAAGCACTGGAGAAATTGATTAACCCTGTCCTCCCAAATAAAATTGGTATTTATGAGGTGACTAATGTCAAACAGTCACATTTGCATGGAAAGGTCAATATGTACCAGTGCAGGTAGATAAAGTTTAGCATCTCTTAGAAAACACAAAATATCTTTGCTGTGAGGGTGGTGAGGCCCTGACACAGGTTGCCCAGAGAAGCTGTGGTTGCCCCATTCCTGGAACTGTTCAAGGCCAGGCTGGACAGAGCTCTGAGCAACCTGGTTGAGTGGAAGGTGAGCTGATTGATTGAAACCAGATTATCTTTAGGGTTCCTTCCAACCCAAACCATTCTACAATGCTATTGATCACCAAAGAGCTTTTTACATTCAGCCAACTGTTTTTATCTTAGCTATCAAAATCTTTGGCTGCTACCAAAAGCTTTCCCTGCTTTTTCTTCATAGCATAAACATTAATACATTTGCATTTCCTTTTAAAGATTTTTAAGGATTTTCTCTAATGAGCTCCATTTTCTGAGGCAATCCGTAGACTCAAGAATTACAGCCTCTTTCAAAAAGGAATACAATTCTCTACTGAAGCTGTATCAGGTAGGTCAGTAAACCTACAAAAAAAAAAAAAAGAGGAAAAAAAATAAAAATATTAAAAGAATTATATACTAATGTGGTTTTTTTCCCAAGACACTTAGAAGCTTTACGCTTTTCAGACTTGTTTTTAATTGAAGACTACGTGCTGAAAAACAATTTATTAGTACAGTGCCACTAGCTGATCAAACAATAACCTTTATATCTCGTTATAAAGTAGGACATAAAAGAAAGGAAAATTGCTTCTAAGTCTTCTCTTTGAATTCATGCTTCTCAGGCTTTGCTTTTGTCTGTGATCTCCTTGCTTGGAACTTTGAAAACCCACATACATTTAACCTTTTTTTTCCCCACAGACAACTGCATTTAAACTGTGTTAAAACCTTTACAAATGGCTTTGCCTAATTAAACCTGAGTGGCTATTCTCCCCACACTCCTATCAATTCTTTCCCTTCCACACTGCAGACACTTCAAAACCATCAGGACTCAAAACCCTTTACAAATTCAAGATGTACTTTCTTATGCACCTTGCAGGACAAAATCATAGTAATTCTATGTCAGGCCACAACTGCATTTTTAGTTTTCTTTTAAATATTTTTCCTTCACCTCTGATAAGAATCACAGCACCTTTGCCTCATTACTGAGGGATCAGAATATCACATAAAGACAGGACAATGAGACCTCGTAGTCTGATTCCAGTCTCACATTATGTTGGCATTGCTTGTGCTTTGCATGTTTTTTCTCAGTCTTTCCATTTCCACAATGCCTGGCCTACTTGATGTAGACAAGATCCTCCCAGCCGAAAGGAAGTGGATACAACTCTTTTCAGAGTCTGTTCCCAGTAATGCATTTGCTGGTCAGGATCCTCACAGAACACAAGACACTTTTCCCATCACAGAGCAAATCAGGGATGTACTGCTCTCTAGTCAGTGGTAACATTAAACTATCAAAAGTGTTTTTTCTACTTCTCCTGATTGGGATGTCAAAGACAGTCACTCCAACGTCGTCTACTGTAGGAAGTCTTTCTGCCCAGTCCTTGAAGGTACATAACATTCAGAGGTTGATTGAAGTGAAAATTACAGGTGCTCAGAACCTTTCAGAATTTGACCTTTTGTTGGGAAGGTCAGAGGACTTTTTCCTGTCAGCAGAAAAGCCTAAACCTTTACTACAAGTGAATGCCAGAAAACTGTAACATTCTTTTTCTAGTCCTAGAGTTGCTGTGGCTAGTACTTTCTTCAGAAGTTAAGTGCCTAAAAGTTTGCAGGCGAAAGCTGAACGTGCCTTTGGTTTATAAAAAGCTTTTCTGAAATTCGTGTGAAGTACCCATATGGCTGTGCCCTTTCACAACACTGGTTGTGAGAAGTTGTTTGAAGAGCAGCTGACGGCCTTGGTTTGATCTAACTCAGATGTTTTCAACTGCACTCAGCTTTCACTACTACCTCTGACCTAGTTTTTCCCGTTTCCCACAGTGGCATAGTAAGTACAGACATACTGCAAAGTGTCACTTCGTTGCTTCAGATTCTAGTATTTTAAGATCTGATTTTTTTTGTCTGAGGGTTTTCTTTGTACAAAGCTGCCCCTGAGCTGTACCAGGTATTCGAACACATACAAAGGGACACAGAGCAATCCAATCCCTTCATAATTAAGTGAATTTCTGGGAGTTTAGATCTGGGTATCAGAAAGAAAAAGAACCAACCAAATAAGAAGTTCCTTAGTGTGATGCACAATAGGGAATTACCATCTTAAACCCATTACCTGCTGCAACTCATAGAAATTATATTCTCTGAACATAGCTTTTCAAACACAAGGGTGAGCTTTCTGTAAAGGTCTATATGGTGGCAATGGTTACTTATTGACATTTACCATTGTCTGATGCAGAAATCTCTACCAGCATTAACAAAGACTGCAGTCCAAAAATTACAATAGTGCATGGCTCCAATACTTTTTTAATCCAGAACAACATTAGATGTCTATTAAACCATAAGGATGTGATGAAGAGCTCTGCTAGACCTGGGATGTAAACAGAGCCTTGAAATCAGGCTGGAGAAGGGCCTCATAAACACAGGGTTTTCTGAGCAGCAAGAAATATGGTATTTCCTGTGAATTTTTCTATAACCAAGCTTAAGCATGTTAATATAGAGCTGGTTTTTGGCCAGTCTCACACTGATTATGTGAATACAGTCAATGGAAAACATGGTGGTGCACTCTGCATGACAGGCTCTGTCCTTTGAGGTTTACATGGTAGAATATTCCGTTATAACAGATTGAAATTGAATAAGGACACCCTTCCCCTTCAAAATTTATTTACATTTTTCTTTTTGAAAAGATAAAGCATGGAAGAAAATTAGAAGAGAGTTCCTTTGTCTGAAACAGAAGAAGAGCTGATGGAATGCTTCAGAGATGACAAATGTGATTACCATATTAATCACATTTAGCATAATATTATTATCTCACTTTATCTACGTTACAAAAAAAAGTAAGCAAGAGACAGGGGAGGTTCTCTTGGCAACATCAGTGCTTATCTTTCTGATGTTACAGTCTGCATATTGGCAGCAGGCTTCTTAAATTGGTCAGGAGCACTATGAAAAGTAACTGGAGGATATAATTGAACTCCAATAGCAACAGGATACAATAGAGAAGGAAAAGCTATCAGAAAGCAGGTTCAAAATTTAGAGATTTTTTGCATAGTAGGGAGCAGAGATTAAGTTGAACAACCTTATGGCTGCTATTTTCAAGCAATGGAAGTTAAGCTGTGATCTCCATATCTGTTATGAATAGTCATGAAATATGAACACACAAAAGCTAACATTTTCTTCACAGTGCAATGAAATGAAAGACTGAAGAATTCCAATCTATTTTAACTAGAATGAGATTCTGACTTAATCTGTTGGCTTGGCTTTATAACATGTAAAAGTCACTTGAGTCTTGAAGAACTCCAGCAACTCTAGTAACTTCAGTTGAAGAGCTTTAGCAACTCTCCATAAAGCTGACTTCCAACTTCAGTAGTAAAAAAACCCTTAAAATTAAGTTGAAGGTTAAAGAAAATTATAACGATAGTAAGACCTTATGATCTTCAGATATAAATTCATGACCACTCTAAGTACTTCTGTGAAAGATGGTCCAGTTTGGTTTAAGTTGTTCAGAATATATTGGATATTATAAGGCCACTCTGCCTGCCTTCCTTTTGACATTATTTTTGGGACATTTGACAACATCATTTTTGAGACACTCTGCAACGCCATACTGACATCCTCTTTGGCTACTGAAAGGCTTCCTTCACTTTGGAAATTCCAAAACTGATGGATGTCCGGCACATCGCAGGAAAAGTGGAGTGAACCCCTCACACCCTGACCTGTAGCCACATATTTTCATGCTCTCCCATTAGGTGAAAGACATGAATTTATAACAAGTCCAACCAGCAGCAGTGCGTCAACTACTCCTTCTATCTTTAGTTCTTCAGATTGCTCTGCTGTAGGGGCCTCCTGCTTATTGTGCAGGTGAATTAAAGCACTTTATTCCCAGCAGGCACTGTACAGCAATCTACAGGCTTCCTACAAATTGTTTCTGCATAGTTTCTGATCCTTCCAAGTCCACAGAAGGAATCAGAAGATGTAACTGGTGGTTAAGTTTAGCCTTCACAGATTTAAATACCAAAATTTTAATCAGTAGGATGTACAAATTTTCTCCACCTGCTGCTAAAGAAAAGAAAAATATGATCAATCTGTATACAAAAGGTAAGTGGGCTATAATCTAAACAAGCTGCTTTCTTCCATCTGCTGCTAAGAAACAGAAAAAAGGAGGTAAGGAGGAAGAGAAAATGAGAAATTAGAGAAGTTTCAGTACCAGTGAGAACTACTTTGATACCGTTGTTACAGGCACAACATACAGACTGGAATAAATCAAATAAATCATCACGATATGTAACTTGAGTCTGATCTTCCTGTTGACCAAATAATTATACAGAAACATTTCTTTTCACAATGGGATAAAATTTCTCTACTCTTCTGAATTCTAAAGAAGATAGAATGATTTAATTGCCATTGGAGAGGCTCCAGATCTTGGCTAAATTGCAAAGAAAATAAAGTCTACTCTCTGCTTTTGAGTGCATTTACACTATTTCAGCTACTGCACAGGCAAATGAGAACATGATTTAAAAAGTTCCTTTTACAGGGTAGAGACCAGTTACCCAGAGTCAATTTGTAATCATTAGTTGACTACAGCCAAGATGTGCTGATGATGTGGATGATTAATTAAGAAAAATGAATGCGACCTTTGTTATAATAAGGAAGTGCAATTGATCTTGTGTTAGAAAGATGCATCCATTTTACTGGTTGGCAATCAGCATTTCATTAACACAGTGAAAAATCCATTACAGTGGATGAAAACCCCACCACAGATTTACAGTCAGGAGCATTTTTTTTCATTCCCCAAAGTCAGAGTATATGAGCCCATAAGAGTTTTCCTCTGAGGAGTTGTGTATAATAAATTTCTGTTATTGCACTGCAAAAGTGCTTAGTCTTTCTTAATGACTTTTGAAATGTACTTTAGCCACAGCCTGCTTTCAGTCTAAGTCTTTGAACTGGTTTGGTGATGACATCTGAAGCACATTTTCCATTGAATGTGATAGATATTTATTATATGACTGCCACAATCATAGAAAGGGTTTTTTCATATTCCAGAACCCTTCCAATTTAGATGACCTAATAAATAATAGAAATAAAGCATCCTTAACCTGTAAGTAGTTCAGGTGTGTGCGCTCATTTGATTTATCAGAAGAGTGGCCTTAATAGAGTTGACGTGCAGTTAGACTGTAAAGGAAATAATGTCTCACATTGCATATTATTATTTTATTTTCTTCTGCTATCTTGCTTTTCTTTTTTATTGGTTATTTCTTGAGCTTTATTTATGGAATAGGACTTCTTAACTCACAAGGAGTTATAAAGCATGTATGTTTATTGCGACACCAGGTGCGAGAGGGATTGCTCCTCCTAACTCGCACACAGAGAGCTCAACAAGCTAGATATTTATTGCACACAAACATACATATTAATCAGATTTCACAAGCATAGGAGGAGTTATTACAATTAGTTCCAAGAACTCATTATACCATTTCCCTCCCTTCTACACCTGCGCACTGCCATCTGGTGGTCTTGGGCCGGGGTCTTCTGAATGAAGTAAGAGGCCTTCCTCGCTACGCACTTTTCACCTTTGGCACAGTTTTCCCAGCTGGCAATCTCGAGTCTTTTAGAAACTGGTTGAAACAAGCTCCTCTCAGACATTCATCTTCTTGAGGGAAAAGGGTCCCTGATTTTAAACAATGTGTTTCAGTTACCTATTCTATTCTGGGTTATAGTTTAACTACAAGACTAGCAAGAACAAGAACATACCTGTTCCCTATACTTAGTTAAGACAACCAATATATAGTTTGAAGAAAACTCTCAACCCTTTCCTTAGTCTGTTACTATTCCTCACATCAAGCTGGTGCCTGATACTGCTGCCATGATTACAGCTACACTGACATTTCCATTAAGAAGTTGCTTATGATTTGACTGCTCTAATTTAAATTTTGCTAGATTAGGGAATACATCTTCAGCCCATCCACGTTGTTTTTTGTTTGTATGTTCACACCTTACATTTTACTCTTTCTGATAGCTTAAGCCTGTCAAATCATCTCATCTTTCATTTTCAAATAATGACTTGCCATTCTCCTGTTTTGAAAAACAAAGTAAAAATCACCTTCATTTAGAAAGCATTAATTGTGGAAATAAATAGTGTCATTTGGTAGGTATTTCCCTACAGGATAAAACTGATCCTGTAACTGAACTTGAAAATACAATTAATACACATTTGTATAAGCTATTTTTCAAAGGTGCTAGTTTACTACTCACCAGCAAGCCAAACTCTGAAATGTTTAATTGCTATGGGGACAAACTCTGATTTTACTTACAGTTACACAAATCCAAAATAATTCCAGTGAAGCCCCATGTGGCAAAAAAGCATAATCAAATCTATAATTGCCATACTTCAAGAAAGTGTTGAAATCTATCATTGCTGAAGTCTCAGTACAATGACATGTCATCATGAACTAGTGTTTCCTGGTGGTACAATACTGCTTTGGGAATGCAACACCCAGAATGCTGAAGAAAAAGCTTTTGAAAAATTAGTCACAAGTTTGTGGTTGATAACCCTGATAAAAGAGACCATCAATACACACCTCTGTACACCAGCAATCTTAATGCAAAAATCCTAAGGTTGAGTTCTAGTGGAAGAGCTAGGAATTCTTATGCAGTGGATCATGTGTTTTAAAGGTAGCTCTGGCACCTGCTTCGAAGTCTGTACTAGTGGCTTACTGACAGAAATCATACTGCTAGTTCAGAGAGAAATCTTGGTAGGATAAATCACTATCCAGCATAAAGAAGGGCACCAGAATCTAATTTTCAGAGTTGTATGAGAACTGCTCAGGGTCATGCACCTCATGTTGGCATCTGGTAGAGGATGTTGTATGTATACAGGAGGATTGCCTCTCGTGTCTAAAGCATAGAAACACATCTTTCAGCCACCAGTGGCTGATGGTTTGGTCTTAATGTTTGCCTTCATTAAGAAATTTTTCAAGAGACTTTTCATGTAAGCACAGTAAATGGACAAGACTATTTTGTCATTTACATGTAACCGTCTACACAAGCAGAAGCTCTGTAGAAGTATGGCTTATCTATGTACAGGATTATCATTCCAGAATTAGACCTATTGACTCAAAGAGCCTTCTGCCCCAGAAATAAAACAATCTCAAAGCCAGTGGTTGTAAACACAGAACTGGAATTTATCATCTGAAAAAAGGAAACTCCATTTCTTTCTAAAACCATGTGTGTGCTTTAACCGATCCTTCAAAATTTAGTTTGTGCTTAAATATATATTAGGTTCTTTTTGGCTGGAGGAGATGGAGACATTGAATTTCTTTCTCATGACTACATTTCATTATTAGTATAAAAGGTCAAGCCAACTGGATTGTATATTTCAGTCTTAAAGTGGTTATATTTGGGATCGATTTCAGCTTGTTTGGAAAGGAGACAGGAATACTTTGCCAAGAGATTTGTTTTCAGGAGCTATCACTTGTAGTCCTGAGCCCATAACAGCTGAACAATCAATTCAATGAACTTGGCCACCGGGGAGCAACAGAAAATTGTCTTCCTGAGTAACAATGTTTATCTAAAATGACTTTTGTACCTGGTGCTCTCATAGGGTTTGGCAATGGCTCTTCAGAATTCTTCAAAATTTCCAGATGCCATATGACATTACTCTGTGTCTGCTGATTCTACGTTCCTAAAAATGCTTCAACAATTCTACTCTAGTACCTGGAATATAAATTTACCACCAATAATATTCTATTTCCACTGTCTTTTCCATATTTTATGCTATTCCTTACTTGCAGCCTTAATACTGATATCATTAGAACTTTATACATGTCACCTGATTCTTAAATAAGGACACCAATGTACCCATAGTTTCATGACTGGCATGACTATTATTGATATTATAGACCCATCAGTCAGAATGCTTCTATTTATGAAACTTGTATGCAAACCATTGATGCTGCACTCTTCCTACTACAGTACTGTGTATTACATGATAATGTTTTCACTTTTTCTCATTATCTGTAATCTCCTATGTCTTACAAGAAAATAGACAAAATAATTTGGAAACAATATCTAAGTATTTTGTGCAATAGCAACAGTTTACAAAAATATATATATAAATGCATAAAATAGATATGTGATTCTTCACTTTAACAATGTAAATGATGGTGAGTGAGTAATCAGCCGACTTTTTCTCTACTATTCTTGTTGCTAATGATAATTTTTTTCTAGAGATTTGTTTTCTTTGGTGTCAAGTAACATCAATGGAAAAAGGGTTTGTGTATATAATTAATCATTGATTTGGTTTCATTGCATCTCTACAACTACCTCAGAGGAGGATGGAGCAAGGAGGTGGCTGATCTATTCTCCCAGGTAGTGGGATAAGTGATAAGACAAATGATAGGACAAGAGGTAACAGCCTCAGGCTGTACCAGGAGAAGTTTAGACTGGATATTAGAAAAAAAATCTTCACTGAAAGGGTAGTCAGACATTGGAACAGGCTGTCCAGAGAAGTGATGGAATCATCAACCCTAGAAGTGTTCAAAATCTGCATAGATGAAGCCCTTAGTAACATGGTTTAGAGGTGGACTTGGCAATCCTGAGGTAACAGTCAAACTTGATCATAGAGGCCTTTTCCAACCTAGTTGATTCTATGATTAAGCAACAGGGTTCTCCACTGGGCTGGCATGCTGACTCATCTAACTATTCATTTAATGCAGGAGAAAGAGATTCATATGTTTCCTTCCTTAGAAGACATAAAGCTAAATCTGTACTATAAGAACTATCCTAATTGATCAAAGACCTAAAAATAAGCAAAAACTCCATTGTTTCAGTAAAAGGCTCAATAGAACGACACTTGGAAGCACACTCTGTCAAGCAGCTTATTTAGTATAAATTCTTAATGCTTTAACCCGAAGGCACAAATACTGTTTAAAGCAGATATTGTTTGCTATAATGAGAAGTACTTATATATACCTGTTCATCTGGCCCTTCATTGCAAGATACTCTCTCTCAAGTTAATAAAGTCTATGCTGAATTCTACTTCAAGTTCTGATTAGTGTTTTTGCATTAGTTTGGAATTTGGCCTCCAGTGCCTGATGGTTACATTACTTGTTGTCTTTAGAAATATTAACTAGTGTAACTATAGAAAGCAGACATTGCAAGGAAACTCCATAGGGAAGTATTATTCTGTTGTATCACTTTCTGTTCTTTACTGGGAATCATCATGTCACTGAAGCTGTGTTAGTGTCCTGGTTTCAGCCAGAACAGTTAGCTTAATATACTTCTAGCCATGCTTCAGAACAAAGAGGAATTTTCCTTAATTATAATTGCGCTTTGGATGGGAGGAATACACTGAGAAGGACCATCCTAGGCAGCATCAGGAGACTAGATAGCACTGGAACATCTATTTCATTCTTAAATTAAACAAGTTTCTAAAGGGAGAAAAAGCAATGTCCTGATGTTTAGTATTCATTTGAAGAGAAAGAAAACAAAACCGCATTAAAGCATGCTAGCCTTCCATCAGCTTTGTGAGTTCATTCACTGCGCAGTGTAACTCCAAGCTTTTCAGCTTTGTCTGTTGGCTGTGAGATGACCTTGAATAAGTCATTTGGCTACTTTGCCTCCATATTATCTATGTTATTGCTCTAGAAGAGGATCTCCTCATCTATTTAAACCTTACAGATAAAGGTAGAAGTTTTTCTTTCCTTCTTTCTTTCCAGTCAGCTCTACTTCAGTGGTTTCAGCTGCAGAAGTTCTGCTTTATTTGATATGTAAGTGTTCATAATATGACAGCTGTTCACAAAACAGGGGTAACTAACAAAAACCTAGGTAGTTCTGCTACTTGGAAATTTTGAATTTTGCTTTCTTTTTCTCTTCCTCCCACTCCCTTCTATTTATCTCTCTCTCTTATACACTTCATGCATTAATTTTGCAATATGTATTCTTCCTCTGCCATTTCCTTTTCTTTCCTTCACCTCCTTGTTTTTGTTTTTTATCTTCTTTTCCTCTCCTTTCCCTTGACAAGGCCTCATTTAATAGACTCTCAGACTGCTGGTGGCAGAACTGCTGCTTATTTCAGGGCACACAGGACTGGGCCCTTTTATCCACCTCATCATCACCATCTCTTTACTTGATTACCTGCTAGTCACATATTCTGTCTCTCCTCTGCTTCTCTGGGGTCTTTCAGCTCTGCACTTTTGCTGTGCACACACTACTTTCCTCAGCCAGGGTTACAGGTTGAATTTGCTTGCCAGCCTCTGCCCAGCACAAGCAAGAAGGTCCCTGATTCAGGGTGCAAGGTTATCTTTTCAAGCTATTTTCAAGACTACATCATTTTTTACCTGCTCATAACTAACATCATGTGCCAAGCGCTGTCAGAAAGGTGTCACTCCATTGCACTTAAGTGTTGGATAATAAGTGATATTTAACAAAGTTAAAAGCACAGCTCTGTAGCTTAAATATGCATGTCCACACATACAACACATAACTATTTTCAGCCTGAAAATGTGAACACTATTTTTAGAAGTTTAATCTAATCACATGCTCATGCCCATACATACACACATCTTTCCCATACCATGGATAAAAAGAAGCACCAAAACAAGCATCTCTAACTTTTCTTCTCTTTTTCATTTGTTTCTCATCTTCAGTGTCACAGGATACATGCCATTCCCCAAGATGACAGTCTCATGTTCTCTTGTACTGAGTAGAAGAAAAGAAAGAAAATGCATTTCCTTTCCTGCTTTCACCAGAAGTGGGTCTTAGTCTGTTATTTACACAGGGTCTGATCTAATAGGGTTAGAAGCAACTTCTTCAATAAGCTAAAATTGTGATTCTGATAACATGGGAATCATTTTAGTCTGCCTTATCGAGAATTTGCTGGCTACTGCTAATATGGAAAGGTGTGTGTTTCCACACAACATGCCAGCTAGCACCATGACTCTGCAATACACTGGCAATTTTCAATGGCTGGCCAGAAATATCATTCTTTCTCTGCCTTGCCACACCTTGAATTCTACAGAGCTATTCAGAACCAGAGGTAATATCTTAACTGCACCATCAATATTAAGCAGAAGCTATCTGTCAGGTCCCCTTGACTTTTCATTCTCCAGAGACTCCTCGTATTGACTGTACAGCAGAACTGCCCCATATACGGGAGATAAGCAATGTCTTTTCACAGTTGTTATACATTGGAGGCAATATTCTGCACACATAACCTGATCAGTTATAAACACCTCAAATAAGGAGCTGAGGTTTAAGAAAACTATTTTCTCATCTGTAATAATTTGCACAGTAAGAAGCCTACTGTAGCTGCTGTAGCTGCTATTGCAGAAATGCCATGCAGCAGCCCTGACATACTGAATGGGGAGGATTGTCAGAACAAGGAAAAAGCAGGAGCTAAAAAAATGCTGAGGGCCTCTATCAAATGACTGTACTCTCACTCAACATGTCTTTCTGAAGAAGGCAATGTAACTGCACAAGGAGGAGGAATAAAAACAGGCAAGTCTTGGATTTCCTGATACTGACCTTAGTCCCAAAGGGTTCTGGAAACAGTGAGAAATTAAGGAAAAAAATATTTTGCTGGGCTTTGCCTATTTGTGGCTTTCTTAATTTGGGCTGGAATGGGTGTCATGGGTTCAGCAGTAGCAGTAATTTTTTCTCCTTCTTAGTGGCTGGTGCAGCACTGTGTTTCTAACTTTCAGCCTGAGAACAGTACTGAT
>WYDI02019872.1:0-11553 GCA_009867235.2 Psittacus erithacus | reverse complement strand
AAATCAAAAACACAGCACTGCACCAGCTACTAAGAAGGAGAAAAATGACTGCTGCTGCTGAACCCAGGACACCTTCCCATCCCTCTAGGAGTAGGGAGGAGGGAGAGGGCAGGTGGGGGGGGGGAACAAGCAGGCTACATAGTTTTCTAATTCACGACTAAGTTTAAACCACGACAGCACTGAAGACTGTGGTTCTGTACGTGTGCTTTCACCATCCTTCTTCCTGGGTAGTGTCGGTAGTTTACTCATTATAACCTGTAAGTAACCTAGTACCAAGCTTCCCAGATTGCCTGATGCCTGCTGGGAGAGTCTCCCTTTCTGCACTTCACTTGCAGGGAGGAAATTACAGCTTTATAAAGGAGATGTGAATTCCACAAAACTTCATTTAGCTCACACAGAAACACTTCAGCTGAATTGAAACTCATCCCTGGTTCTGTTTCTTGCTGTATCCTGCCATCAGGAACGTGTAGCACCAGTCCTGTGTCAACAGGTCACCTGTCAGAGCTCTGTCATTTCCTGACCCCAACGGGACACGTGGCTGCAGATGGAAGGTTTCTCGTCAGCATCCACAGGCATCAGTCCGATAACAAAGGAAAGGCAGAGGTGGTTTAATAGTTTCTCCCGTAAAATGAAGCTATCTGACTTCCTTAAAGCCACAATGAAAGTAAATTCAAGACTTCATAAAACTGTGCTGCCATCAAAGAAATCCAGTGAAAGTTAAGCCCTCTAAGGCATTGCCCGAGCCATGCTCCTGAGCTGGCTGACAAATTGTACCAACTTTATCCAATATATTTCCCCTGAGCAAATACCAGTGGGAAATGCCAACACATTAAAATAAAGTAGTTCAGTAGGTTGCTGTCTGTTGAATAGGATAACAGAGACTGAAATACTGTGTGTGACAAATCCATGTGACAAACTGCAACAAGAAAAAACTTTAATCAAAACCAGAGATACACTCTAGCTGCAATGAAACAGATAAACAGCGTGAACTTAATACATTTTAATGGTCTGAAAACATACCTAAGGAATAAAAGGCAGTATCTTACACCTTTGTCTTACTTTTCCTACCATTTAATTAAAAATATATGTGGAAAATTTCAAGTATTTTTCACAAATGGGTATGGCAGATACAACGTTGTTTGCAGGATCAAACCAGCTTTTTGGAAAAATAGTCAAGCTGCATGAAGCATGTCTTAAATTTATTTGAATAAATAAAATTTGATGCCATAAATCTTCTGTTTATGAGCAAATATTTTTCTGACTTTGTTTTTCTGGAATTCAGAAGTCCCAGTTACACTCACTGAAGAGTTTGTTTCAATAACATGCTACAAATACCTGATGGTCTCATTCAATAATTTATAAAGTACTCATAGTCTGCAATTAGTTCGCTTGAACTGTTCCATGAATTACTTATGAATAATGAATACGTTCAGAAAACAAGGATATAATGTATCTGCCTGTCCATATATATTCTAGCACTGAATCATGCAAGTATTCTTAAATAGATCATGGTTAAGAAAAAAACATTTGCTACATTAAGATGTAGCAAGTTAACTCTACCTGCAAATAATTATTGCAAGTTATTAAGTCAGTGCAAGTGTTCCTAAAAATTACCAAAGTATTTTGGCCGAACTCTTGAAAATTAATGCACAAGGAAACTATTATGGTATGCTGAATGCAACTTGTTAATTTAAAAATCAGATTTGGTCAAGTAATACCTAACTTCTGTGGGACTTTGATATCTCATTGCACACAGGCAGCATAGCGCACAGGTTCACACTGATGGCAAAAACACATGTAGTAAGTCAGTTTGAATCTAGAAAAACACAATGAGCAAGTGACTAATCACAACTAACCACACCTTTAGCTCCTGGGAATGCAGGGAGGCTGAGTACATGGATATCGAGTACATGGATATCAAGTACATGGATATGAGTGCATGGTTTTTGTTTATCAGAGAAGACCATTTGAGAAAAAACAAGTTTCGGGGTTGTGGGTTTGGTAGTTTGTGGTTTAGGCTTTTTGTGGCTTGGTTTTGGTTTGGGTGTTTTTTTAACAGATAATGAATATGGGAGCTCCTAGCTAGCTGTAATGCCAAGCAATTACATCTGCCACATGCTTCGGCTGGATCCAGACACAAAAATTCACGGCAATAACAAAATGACTCGTTTAGGAAAAGCTCTTTTTCAACAAATCAAATGCTTAGAGGTAGCACCAGAATGTCAGTAACTGAAATGGCTTATTTTCCTCCCAAAACAGATGCATGACAACCCATGCACAGTTCAAGCTTACTCCCACCACCCATCCAGGGCATATGAGGTGGTGACAAGAAAGCTGTTACTAGTAAGCAAACCAGGAACCCCCCAGCTTCCCATGCTTGATATCCCTTTTGGAGCCAGTGTTCAGCTGTACAAACAAGCTCAGCTTTAATTTAGTTGTGGAGATATTGTGAAACATTTAGCTTTGGTTAGTATCATTCTCCACTTGCACATGTACATGCAGACATAGAAATCTTACTGAGACACTGTTACTTGAAATAAGAGAATAAAAGGTATATCCACCACCACATCAAACTGCAGCTAATTCTGAAGAATTCTGAACACTTTTTCTTTTCAGATATAAACTCTAACTTCTGAGAAAATCTGAAACAGCTTCAGATAAGCATCCGAACCTTCAAAACTTGTTCCAGCCCATTTTGAATCTAAGATGATACAGCAGTATGCCAGTCTTCGTGTTCATTCACATCACTTGCATCCTGATATTCCATAGCAAACAATCAAAAAGAGGAGTCTAGTTGCAAGCTTTCTTCTGAAGGAGTAGGTAAAGATGTTTAAGAATTGAATACAAATTAATTTTAAATGTTCTTTAGTGATGGCAAAAGTTCAACTGCTTGCAAAGACTCAAAAGGATCTTTCTCCTGTTGGATTAGTTTAGTGTCAGATGCCATTTAATTCCCATCCCCAAATACAAGAGAATGAGCCACTCTGACACCACTATGACCAATTAACTAAGTCCACATGGTCCCAGCCCTGCAGAGAAGGAGAGCTTAGGAGGGTGTCTATCACACGAAGGAGATGAATGAATAGATTTTCCTTTGCCTTCTCCTCAGTCTGACGTATCATTTTAAAAATGACAGGTTCAGATAGTATATTGCAAAACACATCAGATCTCTGCCTTGGTGAATATGATTTTAACACAAATATGCAGCATTTATGTCTGTATTAGTAGCATCATTGAATATCATTCTCCTGGATGGCAGGTATGCTGTTACTAAAGTATAATATCTAGGAAGGAAATAGCTCACATAGGGCTTTCAGGAGGTATTTAATTTAACTCCTCTTCACAATCCTCACATCACATTTGCTGAACTAAGAAAAAAAGAAGTTATGAATGTTATTTCAGGATGCTTAACCTATAATTATGTTCCTGGTTTAATGGCATCACTTCTAAGGAGACCTCACTAGCTGCTAAGCAAACCTCTTTCTTATTTAAATTTCACTCATCTCCATCCCTATGACTAACTAATTCACAGGATTTCTTCCCAGGAAGCCCATGTTTCCCTCCTTTTCTTGACGGAAATAGGTGACTAGGAACAAACAAATAATTGTTGGACTCTGGTTCTGGGGGGGGAAGAGGTTGTTTTTCTTTGACTTTATCTTTTAATTTACAATAACTTCTTCATTTGCAACGTGTAGAATCATCTGTTAGCAAAAGCTCTTGCTGGATTCAGCGAGAGCTGGAACAGCCTCTAATTACTGAAGAACAGAAATAAGAACTAACGGGCAGGCTGAGCAGCTCTCTTCTTGCTGCTTCGTACTTTATTCCTCAGAGACCAACTAAAAACAGGCAGAAGTCACAGTCCATGTGGGTACATACAGTCTGTTCCTAGGACTGGAAGCTTTTTCATGGTTTGGATCCCAGCGTGTCTTGTATGCTCACATTTCAATGTGTTTCCTTACAAAAGCATGCTTCCCAGTTTAAATTCCACTTCCCCAACTAATCTACTCTTTCCTAAATCAAACTTACCTTTCCACTGCCCAACCTACTAAGTACTTCTAGGAAAAGCTGTAAACATCACAAAAAAAACCTGGGAAAACTTAATTTTCTCAATAATTTGGAACTCTGAGGGGGTTCCAAAGAGTCGCAAATAATAATTGCAGTGAATGCAGTAACTAAGCCTTTGCACTCCCAAAAAATCTGGCCTAATCTAGGTTCTTACATGTCTCCAAAAGGCTTGCCAGGCTTATAGACCACCACAGCTGTAACAACAGTATTACTACAAAAAACACTGTTCCTTTCTTTCAGACTCACAATTTGCACTATCCCTACCAAATACAACTGTGCTAAAAGACTGCAGTTATAACCCAAGTCAAAAAAGGAAAATCCTAAAAGGATGGTTTTAAAGTCAAAAAAAGGAAAATCCCGTATGTAGGAAGAGAAAGGGTTTATTATTCGGCAATTTGTAAGCAGAGGTATAACGAGGGCAAAACACAGGTCCATTCAGGCTGGCATCTTGTTTTTAACACTGGCCACTGTTTAAGATGACATGTGAGCAACAGAGAATTAATATAGTAGTCCTTTCCTCCTCCCTTTCTGCTTTCAGCAATTAGCAACTTTAAAATCTTCTTAGAGGAGCATCTCAACTACTAAGCTGCCTACTGCTATGGGATCTATTTCTTTATCACCCTTTACAACATAACTGTTTGTATCTAGCAGCGCAGGAGAAAAAAAACAAAACCAAAAGGAAGAAAATCCATATTTGCTGTTGACTAAAAGGACATTTGAAGGACTCTTGTAAAACATGGTTCATTCTCTCAACCTTCAATTCACAAGACTTCACTGAATAGAAGTATTTCAGAATCATAAACAGTTATTTCAGCTTCACAAAACAGGCAGAAATGTGTGCCCTAAATACTTGTGTGACAAGCCAGTGCTAAGCAAGCCGTGTCCTTGCCTGCTGTTGGCTCGCACTCATGCTGTGCTTCTCTGGAAATTGCAAATTATGCTGTAGAAAGAGTACCAAGAGGAGCAGAGTCAACAGAGGCTTCAGCTTTATCCTCCTGGAAAATAAACACATGCTCGTCTATGGAAAAAAACGGCCAGGAATTTTATCTCTGAGAATATCTTTAACACGTTATACTGATGCTGTGCACCACTAATGAATTAATGAGGCTATGCAGTGGGAGAAAAGAAGCACAAATGAGAGTGGAAAAGAAAAGCTTACTTAGGGGAGGGTCAATAGAAGGCCTGAGGCACTCCTATAGTACCATGAAATTCTATATAGCAGGAAGTCAGATCAGTGGTTTAATGATGATAGACACAGTGAGAGTGAAAAAAAATTCATGAGTATTACCTGGGAAAAAGGGCGTATAATGAGTACATTGCAATCATGTGCTATTTGATTTGTGGGGTTTTTTTCAAGCATGCCACATTCTAGTGCTTCACTGCTGGCTTTGGCATGACCAACCTGACCTAGAAAATATGCTAGCAATTTCTTGGAAAAAAATTAATGAAAGCATCTCTAACTTGCATTATTTTTCTCAGACAAAACCATAATAGCTAATACTGAGGCAGTGCTCTGTTTGACTCATTTTTGCTCCTAAATATAGATAATTTAAATATCTACTACCCAACAAACAAATATTTGAATTAGAAGAAAAGAATTCTTACTTTTTCTAATTTCAAACCCATTCTATCATCTGCTTTAACTCATAGTTGAGTATGGTGAGGATCAGCCTTTGCAGACAGTGCAGAAGGAGACATCTGCTACTGGGCACCTGAAGAACAGGCACGAAGACTGAAGGAAAAGAGAGATTAGAAAGGGAGGGAATGAAAAATCCTACAAAAAGGAAAAAAAAACGCCCAAGCCTACAACTTCAGAGATGTTATTCTTACTATTCCTACTTTTTCTTCATCTTTGTGATTAGACAGGTCGTTTGAAAGCTGATTTGAGGCCAGCAGGCACCTAATACATCTACTGGTTCCTCATGATAAGGTTCTATATTCCAGCAGTCTACAGGAGCAAAATACTCTGAAAAGTACTTGTAATATCAGTTACCTCAACTTAAAGATTACCAAAGCAGGGTAAAAAAACCCTGCAGTAGATGAGGATCAATCTTCTGATATAGTCATTTAGCAGCTAATATTTTGTTAAGCACTTCAAGTACTGTGCAAGTGACCTGGCAACTGCTGTTTTTCCATAAAGCATGGCCTAGTGGTAGATCAGATTTAGGAGTGTTTTTCCTCTATTCCTAATTTAAAGCCAGTCCCTTACCTAGGAAATATATCCCTGCTAATATAAGCTTATTACCCTTGGGGGGAAATCCGTAAGATAGGGAAGTGAAGTCAGTGATTTCAGATTGGCATTGAACACCATGAAGCCAATTTGTGAAGATGCAGACAGCTGAGAACTCTGAAGTTTATTCTTGTCAGTTCTGAAGTACTCAGCCCCACTTGACATCAAAAGGAATTTCATCTGGCTCAGACTCATCTTAATTGGGAACATTAAAAAGAGCTGCAAATGCATTTGTGGGCTCTGGATTATGCATTTAAGCCTCAAATAAAATTTAAACCTCCCCTTAAAGTACTGTAAAAGGCAGGAAAAGAAAGTACAGAAAATTATGGGAGTGTACTGCGTTTCCATTAAAAACCTAAAAACTATGGCACAAAACACAGGTATCACATCTTTTGATGCTAATGAAAATAACTTCTGCAGGCAAAGCAGAGCTCATTGAGATCAGTAAGAGCCAAGGCCATTCAGGTGCACTTTTGACTTTGCTGTGTCATGATAGTCTGCAAAACCTGTTAAGCACTGCCAGAACACTGCAAAACATCTGAGGGCTTGAAAGTACCCTGCCTGACTTTCTGCCTTGCACGATCTACAGAAACTTCACCTTAAATTTTCTATAGGCTTTGGAAGCCTAAAAATGGAGGGGAGGAAGTGAAATAAAAATCTGGGAATGTTTTCTTCCTCAAAAAGGAAAAAAGTAGATTGGCAGAAGAGAACTGATATCAGAACGATATAGTGAGCCTGACAAAGAGGGAGTCAATACAATACATGGAAATGCACTGGGAAACCAGAATACGCTGTGAAGGGAGAAGGGCTCTTTCAGTAGAGTCTGGTGCTGAGCATAAACCTTGCCAAGTGAAGAAGCTAAGATGGAACCCATCAACATCACAGCTGCTCCCAGGCTTCTTGAGAAGGAACTTGAAATCTCACTTATTTTGTGATGAAGGCAGCCAAAATTTTTATGTTAGAAAGGAAACAAATCTGAGATTTCATGGATTTCCAGCTGCTCTTAAAGCCCTTGTTCATGAAACACAAGCAACTGAGGTGAGGAAAAAGAGAAAATGGTATCATGCCATTTCTCTGCTCTCCAACCTGCTTCTGCTTCTCCAATCACTGGCCTCTGCTCTCTGATTACTGGAGTAGCAGCAGTGGCTCTCTAGCAGGTGCCCTGCACAGTGGTAGATACTCTATCTTAGAATAACCTTCCTGTATTTGTTACGTACATGTACATACATATAGATAGTTCCCATCTCTGCATACTTTCCCTTTAAATTCAGAAGGGGCAAAAGCCAGGATGGACCAGCACAAGGATAGAAGGCTATGGCAGCAGTGGGGTAACAAAAGCAATGTCAGGGCTCTTCTCATGCTATCTAAGTACAAATATACATCTAAAAATGTAAGTTACATTCTTTCCTCTTCTGCTATGCACTCACTGTCTAAGCCTGTGATATTATGAAGTTCTTGTATTTCAGAGCTGAACAGTTCAGGGCAGTAATTCAGAATGTACAAAAGTGATGGAATAACTACATATGCTAAACAAATCAGGAGAGTCAAAACTGGAAATGCAAACACATCTCCCCCTCCAGCCCTCTGTCCACCCCACCCCACTGCCCTTTTTCTGTGAACATTTTCGTGAGAGTAAAAAACATTTTCTCATTTTAAGAAAACAAACACTTGATGGGATCTGAGGCTGTGGTACCCGCTTTCAGCATTTTATTCATTAAGTTTTCACAGAGGCACCTTTCCTGTGTCTTCCCATGACAAAGAGAACATTTATGAAGCACCTTCAAGAGTGTTTGTAAAATGCACACCACCAAAGTAATGCAAGAGTCCTGGCAAAGGGCAGACAGCTCTTTGGTAGGTAGCTGATGTCAATACCTAAGGCAGCTGCTTCAACTGCAGCACTTACACAGTGTGATGAAGGACTTTGAGGTTCTGTACCAGGCATGGGCTACTACAGCTGGTGATTGGTAGGTAAAGGCTGTTTCATGTCTCCTACCAAGCGCAGTAGTGCTGTTTGATTGGTAGGTAGATTGGTGATTGGTAGGTAGATTGGTAGGCGGTGATTGGTAGGTAGAGACTGCTTAGTGTCTCCTACCAAATGCAGTAGTGCTGTTTGGGTGTACTTTTCTTTCTATTTGTCTGAATGCAATCATTACCTCCTATGTTTACGCAGCCAGTTTTGTGGGGGAAAATGAGGGTATTTTTGTTCTGTTTGCATACAGGACAGTACACTAGGGACTGGGTCAGTTTTTATTTCTTAGTAACCTTTCAAAAAGGGCCTCAGATGGCATGCTTATTTTCCAGCATGCTCTAAAGAAAGAGGAAAGTGAGTAATGGAACATTTTTATATTTCATTTGAAGTTTGTGTCTTGCAATCTGAAAAAAAAGCAGATAGCAAGACACTGTAGATTGTAATGAATACACTTTATTTCCTTGCAGGGAAAAATTATTTTCTTTAGCTTCATTAAAATGTCTCAGAAGTCCTGCAAATAACTTTATTATACCAGGTATAAAGGATATTTGTTTCCCACATTTCTCTGAAGCACAGAGGTGAGATATGCTGCATCGCCTGGCCATCCATTCAGTTCCCAAAGCTGCTGCTAACTCTGGAGTTAATACTGTTACTTAACAGCACCAGGAGCCAATAAAGCATTGTTTGAACTATAATAATCTGAGGCTTTAAGAGAGACAAAACTCACAGGAGGGTAAAAAGCCTTATCATTAGGCCAGACAATGTCACCAGAGGTGAAAAATATAAGCCATAAAGAAGCCAGACTTGCAAACACACAAGCTTTTCTTCAAGCCTAAATCAGCTGTCATCTTGCTAAAGACAGGCTGAGAACTGCTGCCTGAACGTTCTGTTTATAGCATATCATGGAACTTCTTAAGGAAGGAAGGGATTTTGTTAAAATGAGATTTTGATGTGTTGAGGAAGCTTAATGAACTGGAGCAATGAAAAGGTCAAACAAGATGAGCCAAAAAACCCTTTGACTTTTAAGGATGTAGAATGCAAGAGGGAATTCCAGAAGAAAAAGCTGGTTTGTTGTTTACCACATAAACAAATTCAAGATGAATCCTTGGAAAAAAAAAACCATCTAATTTATAAAAGCTCAAAAAGACAAAAAAGCAGTATTTTCCTCCTCCGTGTTGTCATAGGAGAGATTGATAACACCATTATAGCAGCCTGAGAACTGCTAGCTTAGATGTAGAAAAACCAGATACATTTTCTGGGCCTGATTCAAGATCTAAGGAAGATATCCTGAGATAGCACCACATTGCCCCTACTTTTTTTTTGGAGGGGGGGAAGGAAGGTGAAAGATGTTTTTAAGTCTTGCATTGTATTTGGAATGAATATTCTAAAGATTCATATTCTGTCTCATCCAAAGTCATGTGCAACACTGGCAAGGGAATAGAGCCCAAAGCTTTAATAATATGTCCAACGTCAGAATGTATATTCAAGAAGAAAAAAAAAAGTGGATATTAACACTGAGTTTTATTCTCAGCCAGCAAAGGCTGAATTTTGGTAGCAGTAAAATTTATTTCCACTAAGAACCATGGTTCATGTATAGATGGGATTTGCAAGGGTATAAGTATACACAAACAAAGGTGCAAATATAGATATAAACTTGAGGTTAAGCCTTTCTTTGGCCCTGTGGAGACTTGGATTAAACTTTTCACTCCTTCACCACAATGGCAAGAAGCAAGTCTTGTCTACATGCATCATTGGGGCTCAAGAGTGTTCAAAATCCTTGTCCTGCAGTAGGCTTCTCAGGGACAAAGTAGTTAGGGCTAAATCCATGAAAAAGCACATTCCCCAAGATGGTAACTAGCTCACAGACAAGTAGGGAATATGATAGGAATTGCTAGGAGCATACCCAAGTGGAAACATATCTGTACTGTCAGGCTAGGCAAGTGCCTGTCAATCTGTTGTGTACTATGTATGTGTGCACCTTGATCCATGGCTGCAAGGCTCAGGTCCTCCCTTGGGACTATGTCAGTATATCCTGCCAGAAGTTCCTCCATGTTTCACCCCAAGGGCATGATTTCGTGGAAGCTGTGCCAACAAGTCTATGATCTATGAAGATGTCCGTCTTCCTCCCAAAAGGCATGAACCCAAATTCCATCTTTTCCAGATGTTCAAAGCTACATCTCTCTCTGAAGGCACCCTGAAGACTGTAGCAAAAGGCTGTCTGTCCTTACCTTTAGTCAATTTACTTCAGGAAAGCAGTCAAACCACCACCCTTCATTGTCAGAACATATATGTCCTGGGGAATAAGATGGAGGAGGGAAATAAGAAGAACATAGGAATTCCTACCTGTCTGTAGAAAAATATTCAACATCCACACCAAGATCAAATTGCTCTTTTTCAGCTCTTGGGCATGTTTTGAAAGCTGCAGGGGTCTAAATCCCAGAGTATAGATATACCCCTCCCAGAAAAAGTGGAATTTAAGATGCAATGTAGACCAAAATGAAGCCAGCATGAAATACTGAGGACAGGCAACTTGGAAACCTTATTTTGGCATCAGTGGGAGTACTGTGTTGCAGTTTCTGTCATTAGCACTAAATCCAAGCCTTTTTTGTGTAACAGAAAGCACAATGTGATATGAACACGTTTTTTACAATAAACTTGCTAAGAATATTTTGACAGGAAGGTTGCCACTACAGAATTATTGTGTCAGATTCAGTGTCTTATATTCTCCTACTGTCAGCATGAAGCCAACTCTGTGGCCTGACTAATTGGACAATCATCTGTGTGCCCAGACAGAATCATAGAGTTCTCTGGACCAGTCTCCTGCTCATAACATGATTATCAATGAAATCAGACCAGGCTGTTCAGTGCCACATCCAGTTAGGGCATGAAGACCTACAGGGAAGAGAATTGTACAATTTCACTGGGCAGACTGCTCCAGACTTGACTGTTCTTACAGTGAAAGAAAATTTCTCGTACTTATGTTCACTGTCTCTCATCCTTCTGCCATGCACCACTGGCTGTATCTTCTCAATAACTTCCTCACTGGAAGCCTGCTATTTAGTCTTCTGAAAGCCTTCTTTTACCCAGGCTGTCTCTTGAGACCTCACTTGGAATATTGTGTGCAGTTCTGGTGTCCTCAACCTGAAAAGGACATGGAACTACTGGAGTAAGTCCAGAGAAGGGCCACGAGGGTGATCAGGGAGCACCTCCCATATGAAGATAGGCTGAGAAAGTTGGGGCTGTTCAGCCTGGAGAAGGGAAGGCTGCATGGAGACCTCATAGCAGCCTT
>WYDI02019870.1:5259-22913 GCA_009867235.2 Psittacus erithacus | reverse complement strand
GAGGAAGCAGAGACAGGACACCTGACCCAAACTAACCAAAGAGGTATTCCATACCACAGCATGTCATGCCCAGGATGGAAACTGGGAGTCACCTGAAAAGGTTAGATCACTGCTCAGTCGGGCTGGGTATCAGTCGGTGGGTGGTGAGCGGCTATATTCTCTTGCCTTGTTATTTGCCTTCTGATTATTATTATTGGTGGTAGCAGCAGTGGTTAGCGTTATACCTTAGTTACTGGATTGTTCTTATCTCAACCCGTGTGAGTTACATTCTTTCGATTCTCCTCCCCATCCCTTCGGTAGTGGGGGGAAAGGAAGGAGGGGGGAGTGAGCGAGCGAGCTGAGTTGCAACTGAGCTTAACCATGACAAATGACTATTTATAATAAAATAATTAAAAAGCCTACTGTTTTGCCAATTCTTTTTCACTTCCATTGCTCTAAATTATGTTATTTTCCATGCATAATTATTGGTATGAGCACAATTTACTAATTCCAGTCCAGCTGCCCACTGGTTACTACCAAGGACCATTTGCTCATGAAGGATATGCGCCTCTGCTCATCTGCATACATATAAATGCATGATGCTTTGCTCCATTCCCAAAGGAGAAGGGCAGTGCAACATCTTCCATTAGAATTGCCACTCTTTTGTCGCCTGTTACTGCTAATTTGGCTGGACGAGCTGTAGTTGTTGAGATTTAAAGGCTTGAGGAAATTCAGCCATTCTGTTGTTAGTGGAGCTAAAAAGCCAAACAAGTCCACATTCTAACTCAAATGGCTAAATTGTGCAGTCCTTCCCCAGTTTAAGTCACTGGGAAAGAAGCCAAAGAAACACATGAATGTTAGATTATTTTTGAATGCATGAACAGTAGCCAGTCCACCTGCATGTCACTAGCTACCAAGACATAAGCATTGATTAAGCTGTGGCCTTATTTAGGAAAGTTAGTGTTGGCCAGAGCAGTTGAGAAGGGATGAGTTTGAGCAGGCTGAAAAAAAATCTCTGTACATGTTTGCATTGTTGTTTTTGTTTCTTCAGCATGATAGAAAAAGATATCCAGAGATATCTGAACAGAAAATCTTTTTCAATAGACATGCAAGCACACCATGAAATCACATCAGAGGGAGATTCAAGGGGAGTAAAGGGTTGACAAAGATAGATCTTATGATATTTGAACATCCAATTTCATAATTTTTAGAATAAAACCTTACCATTTTATAGTTTTGAAACATTGTATAATACACTAATAAAAATAGAGAGTGACCTATTTTGATTGAACTGAAACTACTCCTTTTATACCCCAGAACTTCACTGAAATATTTAATGGGAGACCAAATTTCAAAAACATCTAAAACCCCCATGATTTCCCTTCATTCCATTTATCCTGTGAATGCACCCTATATATAGAGAAAGGGTGACATCATCATCAGGAGAACTGGCATATGTTTCCTAAAGAAATAATTTGGAGCAGTCAGATGAAGTTAGACTAGAGAAGTGATTGTCTGCCTGTTTTTAACACTAGTAAGGCTGCACCTTGAATCCTGTGTTTAGTTCTGGGCCAATCTCTACAAGAGACATTGAGGTGCATGTCCGAAGAAGGGCAACAAAGCTGATTAAGAGTCCAGAGCACAAGTCTTATGAGGAGCGGCTGAGGGAACTAGGGTTGCTTAGGATTTACCTGAAAGAAGGTTGCAGAGATGTGGGGGTCAGTCTTTTCTCCCAAGTACAACAGATAGGACAAGAGGAAACGGCCTCAAGTTAAACCAGGGAGGTTTACATTGGACATAAGGAAAAATTTCTTCACCAAAAGAGTTGTCAAGCATTAGAACAGGCGGCCCAGGGCAGCAGTGGAGTTGCCATCCCTTGAGGTACGTAAAAGACATTGTCTGTTATATGTATGTAGATGTGGTACCTACTTAAGGACATGGTTTAGCAGTGGACTTAGCCGTGTTAGATTGACAGCTGGACTCGATCTTCAAGGTATTTTCCAACCTAAATGATTCTACGGTTCTACAATTCTATGATATATAGCAAAGGAAATGTAATTATGTCTCCATGGAACAGGCCCACAGGAAATGAAAGATCCCAATTTGATTCACAAAGGAATTCATCTCTTCCCTTTAAACATACACATGAGGGTATTAGGGCTGATGAAAGTGGAGAAACCCAGAAGTTCTCCCACTACACCACATAAAACACCACCCAGCCAGTTTGAACCACAAGCAACTGAAGTGCAGAAGGCATGAAACACCAATTTTCCATTTTCACACCCTTTTTCTCACAGTGCAGTGTAGGACGTTCTGCTAGAAACATTTTTTTCAGGACTGTTTTAAACTGTATTTGAGGACAGGAAATGGGAATTTCCTCAGAAAGCAAATTGCCAGGGTTTTTTGACCATCTGCAGTGATGACAAGTTCCAGGATATTTTGCAGTTTAAGACCTGCTCATCATCACTTTACCACCATGACACGAACAAATGTGCACAGTGTAATACAGACCAGTTGTGCTACAGTGTGGCACAAACCTACTTTTCTCTGAAATACAACCTGCAGACATAGTCACCACCTCAGGACTTTGAGTAACAACCTGATACCACCAAAGCCAACAGAAGTTTCTGCCATTCAGCTGACTTAAGATTTGAGATTTTATTCCCAATTGACAACAGAAGATGTATGACTTTTCTTGCCCTTTGCAATCTGTGGCATTACCATCTTTCAATCAGTCAAGATCCATTTAGTTTACAGCTCTGAAACAGACATTTTTACTTTTGGACTTCCCTTCCTGGCATTTGTGAGCAGCTGCTGCGGGGAGCTCTGTAATGCTCTTCCCAATGCAGAGCTTGCTAGAACAGAAGCCTTTAGCCTTGGCATAAGCACAGAAGATTGATAGTTTGCTCCCACGCCTGCCCAGTGTATATTGCAAACCCCCAGCCATCTGGGCAGAGAAAGCACTTCCTTGGAAAGGAATGCATCCCCCACTGCGAGCAAGTTCTAAAAAAGGGTTGGATCTTGAAAGCTAAAAAATAAAAATAAATCTCAGTATTTTCTCCACCTGAAAAGAAGATGACTATACTCTGCAGTAACATTTTCCACCTCCATCCTCTTGCACTGTCACGTTGTTTGTCTAACTCTGTGTAGCACACACAGCAAATTCGTCTTCATCCTGCCTCAGTGCCTGCATGCTTTGCAAAAAGGTTTCTGTAAAGCCACTTGTGTTCTCAAAGGGATGAAATCAGAGCAATGGTCCATCACTACAGAAAGAGCAGAACTAAGCGACCTACTGATGTGGTATGTTCCTTCCCTATCTATGCCATTACGTCATAAGATACTTTTTATTGTAGTAACTGCAAGTACAGTCAAGACAGACCTAAATAACAACAAATACTCTTTCAATTTTGAGTTAACAAAGTCTTCTGCTGAAGATGTTTCATCTCCATAGTACCATGGTTTGAGAGCTAAACTGCTTCTGCTTCCACAACTCTGCATCAACATTTCAGGTGTGATAGTGGTAACACATATTTGTCCAGTGATTCATGTCAAAGATACATTGAAATCCTTCAAGAGAACCATATAGATTAGATTTATCGAGGAATGGAAATAGTTATGAATTTTCTCGTGACCTTTTTTAGTAAGAAGATATTGATTAATTTACAAAAGAAGTTTACTGGTGAAAATGTCCCTGAAGAAGAGCATAGATTTTTTTCATATCAGTAATGGATTTTTTTCTGGCAGTAATAGAAGACACAACAGCAGTCTGGTACTCAAGGCATTCAACTTTGATATGACAGATGGGGCTACAGCAACCTGGATCAAACCAGAGCTGAAAACTGGAGACAGTTCAGTCCCATTACAACACAGCCCACAGCCAGTAACTCAGACAGTCAAGTACCCCCAAAAGCTGCTGACGTTTCCCAGAGTAGATTGGGAAGTTTACTAACACCTTCCCACAGCAGAAACACTTTATTCTTGCTCCTCTCTGTTAAGAGAACCTATTAAACTATCTATCATCATGAACCCTTTCACACAATTGAGCTGGGTATGAAAGTGCTATTTCCATGGCCTTTCATACTATATTTGCAGAGCAAAGAACAGCACCAAGTGCTTCATTTCAGTGAAATTCGCTAATCTCTCACTTATGCTTGAACATATTTTCATATACTGAACCATGTCCCAGATCCTGCATTCTCTCTGCAGATGAGGCAGAAGGACAATCTCAAGAGAAGAAACACGACTCCAAATTAGAAGCCCAAAGGTGATACCTTCAGCACCTCTACTACCCAAGACCAGCCCATATAGCTACACAACAAATGCTTCTTTTCCCCCCTCTCCTGATTTCATTCACCTGGAGTGCTTTGCGTAGGAGCTTTTCCCCTTAAATAATGGTTGTTAACACTGAATTGTTTTCATTAATGTAAAAGGCCTCCTGAGTGACTAATTCCTCTGTTAGACAAAACAAGGTGGGTGTGATAATGACTACAATTGGGTACTGTATGACTGCAAGGGAAAAAAATATTAAAGAAATAAATTATTTTAGATATACAAACTTTATTTCAGATAAGTCTTAGAAGGTGCTTTTAGAAGCAATGATAGCATTTAATTAATGAATGCCCTGCCAAGTATCGACCAAAAGATACTTACAGGTTCACCTTTCATTTCCTCAATACCTGATTACTCAATTTGTTTTCTTGTTAAAATCCAAGGGCTTTGTGAAAATGCCTTTGAAAATAATCATCAGGATACAACTACTCCTTGTAAAAAATAAGAAAGCAAGAATCAAATGTTATTTACTATTTCCCCTTTAATACCTTTTGTTTTAAAGGTTTATATGGTATTTTAAAATAAATGTTAGGTGGACAAAAAAAGGCTTTTTTCCTGTAAAATAAACTGCATATTTGAAGACAATTTTATAGCCAATGAAATGACTCTGGGATCTACAAAAAGGTCTGAGTACCCTAAAATACAAGAGTAAAGTTATTTGGAAAATAAGTTGAATGAGGGTCAAGGAAAAGAAAAGGAATAACCCAATAGTTAATTGTAATCACTGAATAACAAAGGATAAGACTAAGTTATCCAAAGGGTAAGCCTAGTTAGCAAGGAAATACAGATGAAAAAAACTCATAGAGTTGTAAAACAGAATTCACGGAATTAATTTAAATCATCATTTTCATGGAATAATTTTCTTTTACTGTTTCTACTGTTAGCATTTTATGCTGCTATATGCAAGCAATGTATAAATCAGCATATAAATCTGTGTAAATATATCAATATTGTGCACAAAAGTTTGCTGCTGTGGGTTTATCCCTCCCACTCCTTCCACAAATATTCCCAGCAGCAACATTCAGTGTCCTTCATCAGTGCTCACATCACACCACACATGCTTGGATGAACCATAAGTAACAAGGAGTGAAACCTTGAGCTGGAGTTTAATACATATAAATCATTTTTCCTCAAGCCAAAAACATGCTCAGTAGTGAAGGCTGCAGTGTAGTGATCCAGGTGGTAAAGAGAGATAGAAGTGTACATTCAATACAGATTCAGAAAAGACAGCTTTGTGACATGGGACATGAGGAAGTCTTGATTCCATGTAGAGCAAACCCAAAGCATATTTGTAAAATATGAAAATGTGGTGATGGATGAAATTAAATATACTAGTAAGGCTGTCTTACCTGCTGGCAGGTCAATACTCAGTATTATTTTCATTAAGTTTGGGCCTGTATGTGAGGTCTACTCAAAAAAGGGAAATTTCACAGAAATTTCATAGAATCTACTTCCTTTGTAGCAGAAAATGTGCATCATACAGGCATTTTCAAAATATAAATCCACTGATATTGCCAGTACCTACATTTTCAGCAACCCTCTTTTCTGTGGGACCCTGAGGTTTCCAGAGCCTTCACATGAAACTGCCCTCTTTTACTCTTAAACTGAGTACACCAAAAAAAAGTCATTGATGCAATTTTTCGTCTTTCTGCCTTGGGTTTGCTAGCAATCTCCAGAAAGTTCACAACTCATGTTATGTGGCATTGACCTTTTTAACTGCTTGTCCATAACGCAGTTTGCCTGCAATTACAAAACAGATTTCAATTTCCAACTGTCCTTTCTATTTCTATATGCTCTTATGCTGTGAGAATTCATTAAATTATATGCCAGATTGTCAAACAATGGATGGTTCCCATTTTTAAGTCTGTGTCAGATATGATGGAGCAAAAGGTTTTCATTGCTAATTAGGATATAAACAGCAGTGCTTGACGTGGGCTTTGCTTCCATGTGTAGCTGCCAGATGGACGGGAGCAGAGGATGTCTAAGCATGTGATTGCAAGAGCAAGCAAAACAAATGCACGGCCTTCTTAAAAATAGAATTATTCTCTGCAGGGACATTTTACACTTTCTGTACAAATTAATCTGGGCTTCTGGAAATGGGCAAACTGGCAGAGGCACATTTTGGGCCTTAATTATGATGGCTGGCAAGAATGAAGAAGCTGAGTCCACAAAATACAACTCCTAGGTGCAAGCCTTCCATTTATATTGCTGCCACTGCTATGTGAGTTAAGGGGAACTGAGTAAGTGAAGATGATAGAAGTTCTTGGGAAAATACCAGGTTTCTCCAAACTTCTTCCCAGTGCAGTGGAGCCGACAGCCCAAGTCAGCTCTGAGGCTGAATATTGTAAGAAAAACCCAGTACCCTCCCAAACTATGAGTCTTTCCTTCAAATGAGTCACTGATGCTAGCATGTACCTATCCCAAAATACAGATACTCCTTATTCTGGTTTGGCTGCAACAGAATCATAGAATAGTTAGGGTTAGAAAAGACCTTAAGACTATAGCCTCTGAACAAGGGTTTGAGAAGCTATTAATTAGCCTCATCCCTTCTTCAAATTGGTATGCTCATCAGTGTGAAACCAATGTGAAATGTATGTATGAAATGATTTCAGATTTTTCCTCCTGAGATAGATTGATTTGAAATAAGGGTTTCCCATCCTAGCGGTATTCAATAAGTCTTTTAATTTCATGAACTGACTTGAGGAGAAATAGAGGGCAGGCTTCCTAATTTCTAATTTTCCTAGTTTCCTAAGTCTCTGAGTGCTCCATTTGTCCCACTGAAATACATAATCTTTTTCCTGTTGTTGTTAAAACAAGTACCAAATAAACATGACACCAACTGAAAAGCCAATGAAGACTCAGCTGTGACTTTTTTTTCTACTATATGTGTTGACTTTGTCCTTTAACACACAGTTACAAAGTGAATGATGATAGATGATTTTTCAATTTGAATCATGATCACTGTTACATGTTAAAGGACAAAGGAAATAAATCATTCTGAAAAGACATAAGGTGATAGTGTTTTCATCATTCAAAGACCTTTCCAAGTTGCTGGCAAATAAAGGTCTTCTTTGATGATGGTAATTTCATGCTATTTATCTGTCCTTGAGGAGGAAATGCACTTGATGGCTTTGATTTTTTTTCAGTAGCCTGGTGATTTTTCAGGGGAAAAAAGTCAAAAATGTTGCAGAATGTTAAAATAAAAAAAAAAGGCTGCACAAAAGAAGTAAACAGTGCAGGTGCAGGGAAAAGGGATTTTATGCTGTTTGGGATTTCTGTAAGAGGAAAAGAGTCTCTCATCAAACTTGTTTTTCCTTGCAAAATCAAAGAAAACATACACTTAGTTCTGGTCATGCTAGGCTTTGAAGTTTTTGCCACATGGTCCTGCCAACAACCCATACAGGTCTGTGTCACCTTGTTTTGTGACCATCTGTTGGAAAGCAGAAGGTGCTGGATGCAGTAGATTTTGCAGTACTGGGGCATCTTCTTTGGGAAGTCAGTGAAGCATTGATATTATGTCCTTCAGCCATTATAAATCATGGTTTTGAATAAAGTTTTGAATGCTGAAAAATGTGCATCACATTTTTCTTCAGACTATTCCATTGCTATTGAGCATTAGCACTGTCAGAACTGTCTTTGGTTCATATTTGTTGCTCAGCAGTGCAAAGCATTTCATCTGAGTTTTGTTACAGAAGCTGAAAATAAAAACACTTTGCACTAGAACAAAGATCAACACAAATTCTTCAGTTTTACAGCTGAATGATCCAAAAGTCTGGATAACTCCAAAAGTTTATACTCTCCACATCTCCAGGATCATAAACAGGCAAAGTCAGTTTAGACATGACAGATGTAAAAAATCAGTCCTGTATCATATGCAGTGATCCACATCGCTTTACTATAGTATTAAGACTCCTTGTCATCCTTTATAGCTCAGATGGTTGATCCTTTATGCTGATACTAGTCCCACTGGAGTCCTTTTAAGCTTGACAACCAGGAAACACAGCTCCCTGTAGCTTGGTCACTCTGCCTAAACAACAGACCAGGCCCTCCAACAAGGCATGGGAAGGTGCAAACATATAGGGCTTTGCAGGAATATCTTTGCCTCTGAGGACTGTAAAGCGCGCTGTGGGTTACATTCAAGTTCTGGAGCATACTTAAAAATCTTGTAATAGCTGCTGCTAATAAACTAGTGCATATGTGTGTGTATATATATACGTGTGTATATATATATAAAGAAAACCCTGCCTTACACTAGCATATTCCCAGAAACTGTGGAATCAGCTTCCTCAGAAATGCTCTGGGTTTATAGCCTAAGGTATCACAGCATAAGTCACAAACCAGACTAGTAAGTTAAATATGCACAGACAGTTTTGGTCATTAACTTTTACTGACAAGCCTATTTGATGAAATTATCATCTGTTGCAGGTAGTGGGCAAAGACGTAATTTACCACTGCAGGTTTTTCACTCATCACCACATGTAAATTCTCAAGCTCAAATACAAGCCAAAGTCCTACTCTGTGTCACAGTGGTTTCCTCTGCTGACAGAAAAAAAGGCAGGACGTCATAGCTAGAGAACCATGCTGCTAGTTACTGACCATAATGAATTCTGCTACATATAATGTCAATTCTTCCTCTAGATATTTAAAATATAGCCAGGAAAAAGGTTTCCTTCAAACTTGCACAATACCTTGTGCCAACCAGGTTGCTGTCTGTCTTAAAACCACAATCAGTATATCAGCACAGTTCTTTATTTAACAATCCTGATGACGTGGAATTAAAGGTTATTTGTAAGAAAGTGCAATTGAAATGTAGGTCTACTGTTCAAATTTATTTGTCATGTTGCCTAAGGCACTACAAAACCACTGCAGATTTCCATCACCTGTATATCATAAGCATCACAAAGAAACCAATTTAAGCAATATTACTGATGGCGAGTTCAATGCACTACTCACTCTTCCAGCTGTTACAGAATAGGCAGATTTTCTAAAAAGATGTTCCTTTTCTGTATCTCTTTTTCCTCCAAGCATATTGCATGTGTCTCATCAATGCATTGCCTCTCCATCTCATTAAACACCTGTGCTCAGAAGACCTCTTTTTTTTCCCCTGCCTCTGCTCATTAATTTTCTTCTTTCTTTTTCCCACTGTTTCTCTTTGCTATATTATTTTTTATGTCTCTGGAGTATTAGGGGATGTCTGGGGAAAGAATGTTGTTTGTAGCACACAAAATCATATTGTTCTCATATGAACACAAGCCTACAGCAGATCTGGTTTAATTTGTCAGTAGTCTATGTGTAATCATGTTTTAGAGGGATATAGAAAAGCTCAAGGCCTTCCATGTAATTTTTTCAAGGAAAACAGGTTTTCAAGCGTTTTTAAGAAAGGCTCCTCCCTTTCTGGATGCTATAATAGTAAAAAGGCCAAAAAAGACCTTTAGGCAGGGAACACTGAAAATAAATTTTGAGCAAGAAAGACCAGGCTATCACGTAATACAAATCAGCACCTTTCCACAGACACCATAGAAGAGTTAACAACTCATACAAGCCAAAATTAGAGGTTTCAAAGCGAAAACAAAATGTTGCCAACCTAGTTTTGGAAAGACAGTGCTGTCCATCTCTCTAAAGTGAAAGGATTACAGTTAAATAAAGAGCTGTAGCAAAATATAGCAAAGGCTTACACCTTGGTCCTTAGCCTGCATAGATGCAGATTATGTATCATAGGAAATTGTAGAAGTGAATAAATCAGGAATTCAGTTGCAGACTACATAGCAACCATCACACCTAAAGATGATATAAGCATGGTGGGATGATTTGAGTTTAAAGTTGCTAGGTTTTTTTGGAAGGAATTATGCAATTATAAATGGCAATTTGCCACTGACCACATTAAAACTTCAGCAGATTAATAAGGTCTTGGGTTTGACCATCTGGATATATTAGGGAGATCATTTTATCCAGTTACTTTCTGTACCTAACTTTTTCCTTTTTTTTTTTTTTAGAAAAACATAGTTTTGGTGTAGCCAACCTGAAAGTAGCGCAGCAGCCTGATCCCAAAAGAAAACCTGCTCTTTCTTTAGCCCATTCTGATCACCTTTGTCTGAACAGTATCTACTTTTAGTATACCTTTTTTATGACGCAGTATAAAAACATAGGAATGAAGGCTGAGATGCAGCATTGATTTATATGCAACAGTGAAAGTAGCCCTAAGTATTCCCTATACCTTTATTACTAAATAGTCACATTGTCATATCACTGCACATTACTGAGCCTCAACAGCAGCGCCATGCAATCTTCCACAACCATATTCATAGTTATGCAGTGAAGGTGTCCCCTTTCTTCTATTATTTTAATGTCCTTCCCAAAGCATTGTGAACTGATATTAATCTAGACAGACCAATCAAGTCTATTCCTGTAGCATTCCATAGTCATCATTAGTGCTACTTGTAGGTGGTAATATATATATTCACAGGCATAAGCTCTTAAAGCATGCAACAGACATGAGTAGCACATGCTTTGCAGACTGTTTCACACATACTTGTAGAAAGTGTTCAAGGTGGCATCCCTTGTGACACAGGATTGTCACCTCTGCCATAAGGGGTGATGGGTACTTCTGAGCTATACCACAAGTTAAGGCCTGTGAGGGAAGCCACAGACATGCTGCATCGATGAGCGCATTTTAAACTAGATTGGGCAATAGTGCTGCAGGATGTGAGATTAGGTAAAGGACAGGCTGCACTTAGAAGTGATGCTGATGGCTTTCAGGAATATTGGAAATGATTTCCTCGCAAGTGTGAGCTCCCACGCTTCTGGCAGAATAACTGGTGTTATCGAGGTGAAGAAAATTTTCCCAACAATCCCATCACTAGACACATTCTGGTGTTTCTCCTCTGGGAGGAGCAAGGGCAGAATGATTTACTGTTCTCTGCCTATCTATAGCTGCCCGAGGCAGGGCACACAGACATGTCCTGAGAGATGATAAAGGTTATTTATGTGTTTACCACTTTCCCTAGCATCCTAAAATGTCCCCTTATCCTCTCAAGTCATCTGTTATCTCTCAGCAACAATCTTAGGACAGGGTGTAACTCCAAAACCATCACAAGTAATGATATGAGTCGGTGCCATGTGCAAAGAAACTGCTGAATTGGAAAAACTCTAGAAATTATTAAACTTACTGTCTGAATATCCTCATTGTGGTCACCCCTCTGATCAGCTGGATGTTATGCACAGCTCTTTCGAGGCTTGGATAGGTACAGCCAATGATGTCCTCCTTTTAGTCTTGCTGTTTTGAAAAAACATTCACTTCTCATTGTCTTTTCTTGCTCTTGGTCTCTTGCTCATGAGCACCTAAAAGGCAGCATAGACACAAACAGGCCCTTTCCCAGCCGTCCTCTAATTTTTCAGAGAATTCTGTTACAAGAGCAGAAACACAAAAGTTAAAAAAAAGCCTCCACTTAAATAACCCCATTGAAAACCTGTCTGAAAGAGAGACACTCAAAAATGAGATAATTGGTACATTCAGACTGTGATAGGACTATTTTGAGCCTCGCCTTCTTGGATTCTGGGGGTTTTTTTGAGCTCAAGTTCAAAGATGACAGCACAGTAGCTCCTTTAAGAAGAAGTGAAATGTGTGGATGACTTTGATAAATGAACCTATTCTTTCCTATTATAAGCCTATGAGGGAAAAAAAAGCTAAATAGGACTAAATTCTTCCACAGCAAAAGGAAAAAAAAGGAATAACCAGGAAAGAACTCTGAGCAGATCACCCCTATGAATGCTGTTCAGTGGGGACTGAAGAGAAAACCAGGAAAAACGTAAAAAGAGGGCTTATGCCTCGGTGCGTTTAGTCGGTAGCAGTGATCAAAAACACACAAGAAGACAAGAGCGCTTGTCTAGAGCAGGGAAACCTGGGATTGCTGAAAATTGCTGCCACCTTCCCAAATAGTTGCTTTAATGCAAGTCTGCAAAAAATTCATTGTACTTGGTCTTCAGCAATCAACCCTCCTGAATCAGGAACAGCTCTGAAGCAATGGGTAAGGGCTGTATTCATCTGATAAGAAGTCATTGTGCTTGTGCTTAATGGTATTTCTAGATCTTGCAGTAATAAACATCCCAACTACCAGGGAATGCAATGACCTAAGAAACTGTGATGTTACTTATAACCTCACTACATGAGAAGAACTCACCTTACAAAACATGGCATTCCCTGAAGGGCATTGCTCATTTGGATTATTATCCAAGACAAAAGTTGAGACCGCTGCCTTTGAGTCGCTTGTTCTTGAAGCTGTGCTACTTACCTTGACAATCTTCTTAAAACTCTTGCTGTATTTGACATTTACTTTAAAACTCCAAGAATGATGACAGTATGGAAATACCAACCAACTTCTGTTTTTCATGCGTTTCCCACCCACATGCCTTGCAGAAGGTATTTCATAGGAAACAAATACTGTGTATTTCTTGGATCCCAAATTTCAGAAGTTTAAAAATCCTTAGGAGACCTTTTTCTTCTGTAAAAATCTAATAATTTATAATACTGTTATTTTGGGATGGTCTCCTTTGTGATTTTGGTTATCGGTACTGAGAACAGCTGCAGGGTTTAATTCTCAGTCTCAAGATAGGCCAAAATAAACCTTCTGAGAAGGGAAAACAAGTTGTTTGACTTGTTCAGCTCAATAAAAACAAAGTCATCAGTTTCACTGTTAATTTTGAGCAGAAACACCCATCTGTGAACAATACAAGAAACAGTCAGGGTTAAAAATGCCACATGGATCTTTTTCATCTGGTTCCCCAGACACACTCTTAGCTGCTGTGCTGTGCTGCTAACACACAATAAATAATGGTCCAAATTTATCCCAGGTGTAATTCAGCGGAGTTACTACTGGAATGAATTGCTCTGTTCAGATGTGATTACCCCCATTTATTATAAACTCTTTTGATAACTTGTTATAAATCTTGGGTATATCTAGCCTCCATGCCAGCAGTAGGTGGCAGTTTGGCTGACAGAGAAAAAGACATTTAGGCACAGACGCACTTTGCTGCTATCTGAGGCAAGATAAAGACTGCATTCGAAAAACAGATCATTTTAGAGCATTTGTAAGAAACTGCATAGTTTAATATATTTGTTTAGCATGCAATTGTTGGGAGCCTTTCAGAGGCCTCTGAATATGCCAGCCTATTCTGCTTTTTCACATAAATAAACAAAGAGAAGATCTGCGGTCAAAAAATGCAAACTAATATGTTGGTCTTGATGTATGCATGCAATATATGCATTCCTCCTGTCACTCTGCAAAGTTGGAAAAGCCTTCACATAGCAACTGCAACCATGAAACATTCAATCCTGTCACATGCTGTTGTTCCCTCCAAGGCAGCCCAGCCAGAAGTGCACCCGCTCCTATGCCCAATACAGGACAAGGGATCCTTCAGTCTCCCAGACATGGTTGTTTTTTCAGTTGCTTATCTTTGTATATAATCGCCAAAGAGCAAAGATACTCTGGCAACACAGACGGAGTCAGCTTGAAAAGAAATGTAGGAGAAGCCTGGAAATGTGCAATAGGGAAAGAGAGACCTTGCAGTGGGAAGAGCAGCAGTTTGAACCTGGTTTGGTACTGCCAGTAAGCACCTCATGTCATCACCACCCTGCTCAGGCTGGGATGAATATCCACTCCTGTAAGACCATGGAAAGACAGAACCTGTCCAGAAAGGGAGAGACAGGGACTCCGGGAACTGTGTGTGACCTTGCAGGGCATTTCACCCTATCATGTGTGGTGCAAGCACATGTACATCTGGAGCATCCACACCTACCATGGGAGGAGTGTGCCAGAGGGGATTTACACCCCGAGTATTACCCCAACTTTATTATTGAGGTTTATTGGTTGAATTAATTGATATTGAACCTGAATACACTGTTCAGTCATTGTCAGTTGATCATGTTGTTATCAATATATTGCCTTGAACATAATTTGAGTTTAAAGACATGAATCTACTCTTTGTAAAAAACAATAACATTACTTTTTTTCACACCAGTAAAATATCTCACCATATTTAATAGTGGCTGAGACCCTCATTTTCACTGATCCTTTGTTAGATCTCACAGGGAACATAAAACACAATGTAACAGCACTACAGCATAATAGCATCATCCTTACCCCTTCACTACTAACAAAACAGTACCAAAACAATTCCAATTTAAAACTTATAGCTCATTTATCCATTTACTAATGTGCCTCCAAAACAATTTAGAGTTAACTACCAGGTGGCTCTGGAGAAAATACAGACCTAATATCGCAAGCCACTGTATTACAGCCATTATATCTTCTTCTTCTTCAACAATAACATCTTTGATCGAATTAAATCCAATGCTAAACTTAACTATTGCAAGCAGAATCTTGCCAACTTCCTGTTCACACCCCTTAAGCACGGCAATTTTGCAAATGTATATGGAGAAAACAAATCCTTTGAGCCTTGTTTATTTTGTCTGGTAATTGATGAGTAACCTTGGGGTACAGATATGCATTACCTTGATGGAGGCTGAGCACAAACATTTATTGTGTTCTTTTGTAGATAATGGGTTTCCTTTCTGAGAAGCTCAAAAGCCCTTTCCTCTTACAAGTATACTAACATGAAACACAGGGTGACAGCCATTTTATTTTTACTGCAGAAATGGGCAACCATCTGGTTAGCAGTCTGAGTTCCCATCTCCTGTTTGGGCACAACAGAAGGAACACCTGCATGTGTCTTGATTATTTATGTGATTGAACTGCACTGAAAGAAAAAAAATCAAAATAGGACATGTTTTTCTGATTACTGATTTTCATCCTGTTTCATGTTGTCTTTTGCAGCAGCCAGTTTTCTTCAAAGATCTACCTCACCTAAAATCTAAAAAGCAATGAAAATTTCCCCTTTTTCTATGATTTCCCAGTCAGTGGTTTCCTAAGCCAGACATCAATTTATTTTATGTTGTTGATTATGGATTTTTTTTTCCATGGAAGTATGTAACTGCTTTTGGAAAATTGTTGTTATAGAGTGGTTCGTACTTTGCAGTTTGTATTCTGAGACTGAAATGTCACCAAACAATGATACTTGCCACAGAGGAGATAATTATCATACAGCCCAAACCAAACACAGGAAAGGATCTGTTCAGTTCTGAAGTATCTCTGCATATACAGTTTAACAAAGATTTAATTTTCCAGTGCTGCCATACTGGCCTGTTTTCTTAAGTGAGAGAGAAAAGCTTTTTAAACTTAGAGGATGGGGTCAGTCTCTACTCTAGCTATGAGTGACTATAGACATTCATCCACATCTACAGCTTTTTGGGCATTTGCCACCTGAATTTTAGAAAAGAACTGCAAAGGTCACCTTCCCACAAGCACATGCTTTAGCAGATGTTGCATCAGCAGTTACTAATTCTACAGAAAATAGGACATTTCAGGAACAAAGCAGGTTCAAGAACACCATGAAGACACTAAGACACCTGATGGGAAAGAAGTTATCATTCATCCTCCCTCCACTGGAGCAGACAATAGAAGACGTGTATTCCTACGGAGGCATGAGAAGATGAGCAGGAGAAATGCCTACCATGAAAAGATATGCCATGCAAAGAAAAGTCACAACCATCTTTCTTCTCTTGGCAAGTGAAGATGCAACATTAACTACCCAAGGACACAAAGGAATAAAAGACTGCAGTGGCCTGAACAACAAAAATTTGCATCCTAATACTGAATGTATTTAGGTTTATGTGTAATAAATAGGCCCAGATCCACTATTGTGTAGGTTGACTCATTAAATCCCTTACTATGAGTGAAGGAAGGAAGGAAAGGAGGTGTTTCTAAAAAGGCTCGTCTCCTGCAGTCAATGGGAAGAATGAGGTGGTCTCCTTTCACAAGTAATTCAAAGCAGTAGACTCCTATTTAGATTAGATACTCACATCTTGAATGAAATTGAATAGACCTTCTACTGATTTTGCCTGCTCCTCTTGATGATTATATGGGGACCTTGGTCGAACAAATACCAGTTTTGATTCATTTGCCCACATGCTGACATTTTCAAAGCAAGTATCCAGAACTGTCCAGGCTCTAAACTTAGGGGAGGCTCACTTTGAACTCAATGGATAACTGTCTTGAGTCCTTTTCTTTCACTTGACAAAGACAGCTAAAACTAAAATTGTCCAATGCTTTCCATTGTGCACAAACAGATTCAAGATGACTGTTTCAGATGGAGACATCTACATTGCAGGCATACAAAGCCAGAAGGATGAAATCCAATTTCTGAATAAGGTGAGCTGAATCTCATCAATATGAGTTTGTGTTCAGTTAATTCAATATTCTGTCTTTGTGTCATGGGTTCAGCAGTAGCAGTCATTTTTTCTCCTTCTTAGTGGCTGGTGCAGGGCTGTGTTTTTAACTTTCAGCCTGAGAACAGTACCACAACACTTTGGCAGAAGTAAATTGCTAACATGCAAGGAAAAAACAAATTCAACTGGGCTAACTGTGATCATTATTGACATTCGACACCTTTCCAATTAATGAACCATTCAAAGGAAGATCTGGCTTTTCATCTAATGTATTTAAGAATTTTAAACATCCACCAGACAGTTTCTATTAACAGCTGTATGTTTTGCAAAGTATCCATTTCAATCATCATCATATGCACAGGATCACACACTTAACTACATCCCCTCATTCAGTGTTTGAAACAGTAACCTGATTTAAATCCTAGTGAAGATGGTGAAGAATTTCTGTTAAGTTAGGCATGTCTTGCCTATTGGTCAAGAAGATTATCAAAATATAATTATCAGGGTGGAAACTTCACAGTAGTGTTCAAGTGAAAAATGGTATTCCAGGAATCACCAATACCTCCACAAATATCTGATTATTTTCTTTGGAGATGTCAGGCAACCATGAAGGATAACAAACTGACCATGGCATTTTCCTTTATGAAAATATTATCACCGCCAAGCCTAGTTACTCTATTCTAAAAATATGCAATATCAGCAAGATTTTCATCTAACCAGCAGTGCTATAGATAAAAGGAGATCTATAACCCTGGAGATGCCTATTCCATGCTGGGAACCATGAAATTTGCTTTCTTATCTTACTCAATTGATCTGACTAGCCATAATTTTCACTCCAAATTTGATGTTCTATAGATGGTGGTTGTTACACAATGTAAGGTGAACTGGTCTCATAGAATCATAGAAGAGTTAGGGTTGGAAAGGACCTTAAGATCACCTAGTTCCAACACCCCTGCCATGGGCAGGGACACCTCATACTAAACCATCTCACCCAAGGCTCTGTCCAACCTGGCCTTGAACACCGCCAGAGATGGAGCATTCACAACTTCCCTGGGCAACCCATTCC
>WYDI02019868.1:0-19861 GCA_009867235.2 Psittacus erithacus | reverse complement strand
ATTTTTCTTCCGGGTCACATGATAGAGAGGGCTTACAATCAGACTGTAATTTGGGATGTGCATTCTCCAGAACCCCATAGCACCCAAGAAAGCTTGTGTTTCTTTCTTATTAGTTGGTGGAGCCATTGCTATTATCCTGTTGATCACATCTGTGGGGATCTGGCGACGTCCATCTTGCCATTTTATTCCCAAAAAATTGAATCTCCTGTGCAGATCCCTTGACCTTGCTCTGTTTTATGGCAAAACCGGCTTTTAGCAGGATTTGGATTATTTTCCTTCCTTTCTCAAAAACTTGTTCTGCTGTATCACCCCACATGATAATGTCATCAATGTATTGCAGGTGTTCTGGAGCTTGCCCCTGTTCCAGCGCAGTCTGGATCAGTCCATGGCAGATGGTACGGCTGTGTTTCCACCCCTGGGGCAGTGGGTTCCAAGTGTACTGGATGCCCCTCCAAGTAAAAGCGAACTGTGGCCTGCACTCTGCTGCCAAAGGAACAGAGAAAAATGCACTGGCAATATCAATTGTGGCATACCACTTGGCTTTTTAGTTGTTGCTCAGTAATGTTTACTCTGACCAAGGACTTTCTGAGTCTCATGCTCTGCCAGGGAGAAGGGGAAGCTGAGAAGAAGACGAAGCACAACATTAGTGAAAACCCAGTTTTCATAGATGCCTGAAGCCAAACTTCACATGGGCAATTATGGCTTCTGTATGTTATTCCCTTGCTAGGTAATGTTTACTCCTTTTCAGCCAAACTCAGTCTCTGCATCACTAATGAAAACCTGATGAAAACATCATAAGCAGGCATATGTCATTCATTTTTAATAAAATGTAACTGCCTCCATCTAATATGCAGTCGAGCCAGAAGCATGCATAGAATACGCAGAAAAAACATATTAAGGAGGATAGTATGGTGATCAAGGAGAGAAAAATCTACCGTAAATATGGAGTTGGTATAAGAGAGAAGATAACTTGGAATGGAAGGTGCACCTTTCTGTTTGGAGAACTACTTTCTTGGAGAGAAATAGCAAGCTGCTGCTCCTTCAGGATCAGGTATACTTAGAAGTCTCTCTGCATGGACAATACTGATTTGAAGACATTCCTTATGTAATGGCCATCTGTAATGTTATATTTAGACTAAGCAGCATACATGCTAGATTCAACTCTGCGGGCATGCAGCACTTCACCTACAACAGGCATATTAGGCATTTTTGGAAATGACCTTTCACTGTGCGATTTGTCCTTCCAGGCATTCTCTGCTTAAACACATTTAGTCTTCTTTGCAAGAATACAATGATCTCCAAATTTTCACTGGTTCTCTAAAAATCACTCATTTAAGAAGAATTATATGATTACTTAATTTATTTGATTCACTAATTAACATTATTAAGGATTCCACGACAACAATGAAGAAGATGTAATGATAATTTAAATCACAGAATCATGGAATGGTTTGGGTTAGAAAAGACCTTAAAGATCAGCTAGTTCTGACCCCCTGACACAGGCAGGGACACCTCCCACTAGAGCAGGCTGCTCAAAGCTCCATATGTTTTTTTCTTAAAATTCTTTAAAATTAACTTTAAAAAGCACTAACACCATTTGTTTTCTGTTCATTGTAAATCTTCCTCCTACTGCCAATCTGAGGAAGACATTCTTGATGAGTAAGAGCTACAAAAAGACTGTATTCTGTTTTCCCAGTGTATGGTTTGCTCATTAGTTTTGAAACAGATCAAGAAAAGAGTTCTTTTAATGGTGCAGTCCTTGAAAAAGATTGAGGAAACTGGCTAAAATAATACATCAAAATTCTGTCTAAAATGTGACATTGAAAACCTAATAATTCTTTGTGTAGCTCTTTCCTTAAATTCCAAGAGAGTATCAAGCATTTGGGGATAGAAAACAAAGCTACTAATATGAGAGAATAGAATACATTTTTCTTAAATTAGTATTTATATAAGAATAACCACAAGGTTAATAACAAGCTATCTATGTGGAAATCCAATTAGGCATTTATAATGATTTAAATCACTGCATGCTTCTGCAGAGTATCAGGAGTGAGCGCCACCCACGGGGGGCTTCTGCTATGTGCCTCAGTTTCTCAGTGATGGAAGAACTGTGCAACACAACTGCAGGACAGCTTTACCTCATCGCAGTATCAGTTAAGAATATCCAGGTTGTTAATATCCACAAACTACTGGTGGCTATGTAAGCACAATCTCAGACTAGCTCCCTAAAAATATGTACCTGCATCTCAGCCTTCCCACAAGATTGTCTTTTTGTTCTCTTTTCTAGGTGTAATCTGTTCTGGCCAAAATCCAGACTTGAAGTACAAGCAAGAAGCTGTGAGAAACTGTCCATAGCCTACATCACCACTATAATTTTCAAGTTTCAATGCCTTCTTCTAGGTTTCTGATCACTCAGCACTATGTACACCACTACATGCACCATCATGTGTACTACTTCACCATTCAGCACAAGTAAAAAATATTACCTACTTTCAGCTGAAGTGATAAAGGTGCAAATAAAGTGATAGCTTGTTACAAGCAGTAGAAATGCACAGCAAAATGCCACGATCTGCTATTCTACCCTAAGGAATCTTTCAGTAACTTCAGCACACCACATGACCAGAAAAAATTCATCAATTCTTTTTTCTGGAAGACTAACATGACTATCTGTGGTAAAGCTCAATTACTATGAAGATCATGGTTCAATATTTAGCCTGAAGAAAAATGTACAATAATGCTGCTCTTCCTTTGTAGTACTCCTTCTTCTCAAGACAGAATATAAAAGAAAGATAAATCATCACAGAAGCAGGAAAGCTGCTGCAAACAGCAGAAAAAAGATGTGCCAACGCTGGCTCAGTTGATGGTGCTAAGGTGATGCCCTGAAGCCATCCAGGGCATCACCTGAACCACAGGAAGCACCAGGAAAGCAACCTTACTGGCATGAGGTAACTGACTGGACAGCACGATGCATCCTACAGTGTCTGACTAGGACCATACCCCTCATCTAAAGACTCGTGGGAGACTTTTGAGATAGCAGATAATGGAGATCAACAGTGTGCTGCAAACAGGATCCAAACCAGTAATCCTAAATCATAACCATTTATGGAGATGACAGCTGTTTAATAACAAATACCTTAGCACCAAGGTATACTGCACAATACAAACAAGACAAAACAAACAAATTCAATACCACTGCTTCCTGGATGCTACTAAGAAAGGCTTTCCTCCTAAGATTCTTCCTTTCGAAAACATAAACACCATAACGATCCTTCCTCCCTGCACTTAATGTGAGATTAAATTGGAAGCTGTGACATTTGACTAGGAGCACCAAGCTTTTCCTTAGATGGACTGGAAAAAAAGACCAAAACAAAAAGAACAAAGAACAAAACCAAACTTTTTAAAACTAGAAGTATGTTTAAGCTGCTGCTACTTCCTACAAAAAAAATACAGTATGGAGTTAAATTCCAACAAATTCATCATTAATAGGAAGTTGAGCTGAAATAAGAACACTATAAAGCTAATTAAAATCACTGTTGTACTGAACACTGGACATTCTTGCTGTATTTCAAAAAAAATATTTTATTATTCACTCTTAATAAGGTATTGTGGGTCAAAGGTAAAATCCTAAAAAGCACACACGAAACAATCAACCAGCAAAACCACCCTTTTTCCTGTCATTACTGAGCTTACGAAATATTTTTAATATTTTATTTTTGTTGCAAACTTCAGAACACGCTTCTTTTCTCACTCTATTTAGATACTGTAAAAACTTCAAAGGAATGTGAAGACTTCAATGGACATGAAATATAGCTGTGTTCTTTTAAACAGAGTTCTGAAACTAATTAAGCTGAAGTACGGTAGAAGATGCTACAGTAGGAGAAAGCTGATGAACCTGTAACTGCATTTCAACTGGGTACACTGTGGGAGAGTATTTTTTTTCCATATGGTAGCCAATGCTTACAGGCATTTAGAAAATTGCTAAAGTAATTGGAAGAGGTAAGTAGGCCACAACTGTATGTATTTGTAAAAGGCTGACACTGAGATATGAAGCTTAGGTGTGTTGATAAACCTGCCTCAAAGTGACTTTGCTTTATGTATCCCTTTTTTCCCACAGCCAGTGTTATTTTCTGTGTGCTGAAGCCTTACACTTTGATTAGAAGCCACCTTCTAATCACGCTGAACATATTCTAAAACAGGAGCATTTTAAATGCATCATTCTCTCCTTCCTATATTTAGTGGCTCTAGATAATAAAGTTCATGTTCTTCCGCTTTACCACCTGTAAGGTAGTGAAAGTAATGGTTCAAACAAATGCCTGGCTGAAACAGGCATTAATGAAACAGAGACAGTTCTCTGCTGTACGAAGGTGCAAGCGAGAATACCAGTCTTCCAGACTAAAACTGCCCTGTTTTTGCAAATAATTAGCTGCACTGAAGTGAAACGGTTGTATATCCAATTTTCTTTAGGTATTGTTCAGTATTTCCCATGTGCAGTTGAAACTTAAGTACCTAAGAAGTCCCTCAGAGCTAAACCAGAGTTCCACACTTCACAAGATTAAACCCAATTAAACACAGAACACAAAAAAGCAGAAGCTTCGGGGGGTTTTTTTAAAGCTGGAATAAATTCTGACCTGAATTTTACCATTTTTTTACCCACAATTCTCTTCATATGAGGAAAGATTACTATTCTCCAACAAATACTTACTCCTTATGAGTAATCCAGGAACAGCAATGCAGATGTCAGCACTCAAAAAAAACACTGTAAACAAGTATAGAAATTCATTTCTTTCTCTCTGGCAACCATGGTGAATGCTGTCCTTTTGGACAAAAAGGCAAGGCAGTTAGGCCTCAGTTCATAAAAGAGCTTGCTCCTCTTTATAAGAAATGAAACCTAAGATTCCACATGAAACCTGACAGAAAAAGGCAAATTTGAGAGTTCATATTAAAAATACTGAAGCCTGCATGCAACACTGTAAGTTCTAAATACAAGTGTTGAATTGCTATTCAAAAGCACGTTCAATCACACTGAGTTGTACTTTGCAAGCATGGCAAGGTGAACTTGCTCCATGCAAAAATCTCTAATTAGGTCAAAACGTTCCAGCATTCTCTGATACGATCATGTTTTTTCGGAAATGTCTCCAAACCCAAAAGGAAGTAAAAGGCAACAGATGCAAATGTTATCTTAGTCCTCAATGTTCATCTGTTTTTCAGGGGTTAGGTTTTTGGTTGGGATTTTTTTGTTTGTTTGGAGGTTTTTGGTGTTATTTTATTGTTGTTTTTGTTTTTAAGTACTTCCACGCTCAAGTATTCCAGCAAATTGTGAAAGAAAACTTTGTATCTTATAAAAACATGAAGTCCTTCAAGCTTGGCGTGATAAATTCGTAAGAGACTAAATCGATCCTAGCTGAATACAAAAACTTTTAGCCTTCATCTTTAAGCTTTGCTCCATTTTAATCCATGAGTTTATACAAAAGCAAGTTTTAGTGTTCACAGTAAACTTTGGCAACTGTGAGGAACTACCTGTATATTTGCTCCTCTTACAATTCTTCCCTCCTACAGACTGAGTTAATTAAAGCCAAGACACTTCTGAAACAAGCACAATGGATACATTTGAAGTTTATGATGAAGGAAAGTGGTAGAGTGCTTATAATATCTTATGACCTAAGAAATTGGTGTTCAGTAATGAATGGTGTTACACAACTTGGCCTTGGTGCTACCAGATCTCCAGACTACGACTGCAATGTTAATAGGTATCAGCTTATACTTCTCTTTTCTTTTTTTTTTGAACCCCTACTGGTAATTAAAACACCTCCTGATTTAGAGTTTAATTAAGAAATAAGATAATGAGATAATAAAAGCCCTACTTAAAAAGCTTAGTATTTTTAGTCTGATATCACAAGTCAATTAACAGACTGCACTGTGCGTCTTTTAAAGGAGCACTGCCAACCCTTATTGTTGGTTGCTCACATATTTTTTAATTAGCTTCGTTTTCTGGCACAGAAATCTAAAGTCGCTGATTTTTTTCTTAACTTCCGGAAGCAAGGAAAGAAAAATAATCCAGAAGTTTGGTGGTGGGCTCAGTTCTAGTTTTGTTTTGTTTTGTTTTTTAATTTACATAAGAACATGACTAAATATCTGCCAGCTCTGACAAGCTAAGTTACTGGACTAAGTAACATGATACACAAACATCATCATGTTTTTTAACATGAGATCCCTCACGTGTCATGTTCTATTGAAAAATCCTGCTTCCTTTTGCTCTGCACTATCATTGTTCACTTGTACTGTACTCACTGCTTCAGTAATGTCTTTAGCATGGTAACAGTAATGAATTTTTGCACCTACTCAGCACTTTCTGCAAATTCACAACAGAAAACTTCCTGGGATTTTTTTGTTGCAGCAGCAGAATACAATCGGCCTCTCTGCAGCTTCATTAGTGCTAACGCCAAAGCTGAATGTATGTCTACTTAACTAATTACATTAACCAATTGTTCACTGAAATGTGGACCCTGATAGGAAACCATGCGAGGAGAATCCCAGAATACAGCAGAGGGGAATTCCCAGTGGTTTCCTCTTCGCTTAATTCAGTGTAGAACTGGAGAAATTGATTATTTACTGAATCACAGCTCAGCCTGCTACGCAAAGCCAAATTTCACATTTTCAATTCAAATATTTCAGTACTTTCAGTATTTCAGGTTTGTTTTGGAAAAATAAGTTGAAATCACCAGGCTTTCAGGACAAGATTTATGAAGCCAGAACAAGGAAGAGAATCCCCAAAAAGAAAATGTCAAATTTTCAAAATTAACATTATTTTATAAAAAAGCCACATACTGAGCCTGACAACCCAGAAGCCACTTTAAGAAATCAACTTCTAAATTTAAACTGATAAGCAAGTTAAAATAACACAAAAACCCAAACCAAACCAAACCAAAACACCCCCAAGTAAACGAATAGTAAAAATCTGGGACAACAATTCACAATTAGTTTCTGTAAGAGTCAAAGCTCTATATTGTCTTTGTCCTGCTTTGCCTGAAGGGCAGAAACAATCAGAATCGTAGAGCTCTAATTATCAAGTGCAAGATTATGTCAGTGTGTTCTACTCCTCAGCAGTGCATTCTGGAGTATTTTCAGGCAGTATTACAGACGTGATCTGTATGCTCTCCATTTTACACTGATGGTTCCATCAGGATGTAACTAAAGTAAGGCAGGCCTTTGTTTGCAAAGAGTGAAGGACCAATTAAAAAGTATAAGCATGAGGCTCCAAAACTTACTCTTCTTATAGCATAAAAGAAAAGAAAAAAAGTCATTACAGATTTATGCTCTACTATCTACCCTCAATGCAATGTAAAAGCAACACAAACAATAGCAGGTAATATCTCCTCTCCCCCCTCCTCCTCCTTAAGCCCTATCCACAGGCTGTGAGGTCACACTGTATGCCTACTGAAGTGACAAATTTTTTCTGCAAACACATCATCACAATGACTGCTGAATTTCCAGTGAAATCTGAACTCAAGCAAAACAGTTCTCAGTAAGACACTGGCTCAGTTAATACCACCAGTGCCATAGTCATTAGCCATAAACTGTGGTCTACAGCCACTCACCACAGAAAAACCACACTTTTCAAACCCATGTATGTACTAAAGATTCACAACCACACACTACTGAGACTGACTTTTATTCTTACTGACTTGTAGGCTTCTTCCAAGGCCACAGAATTGTTTTCCTGGACACAATGGTTTGCACACAGAGCACATTTTCTCTCTCCCTGTATACCCTTCACCTCCTTTTCTTGAACGTCTTGTCTGATCTGCTGCTCACAGAAAAGTTTCAGTTTGTATTATCCTGAAGCTAGGATAATACAAACGTCGCATGTATTTGCCTTTTAACTAAAAAGATAGCATGTGCTAAACCACTACTATAGACGAATTTAAATTTTTTTTATTTTTCAGTTCAAGAGTATGCAGGAGAAAAAGGAAGTATGTTTGCTTTTTTGTATTTACAACTCTTGAAAACCAGAAAACACAGGGGAAATCACAAACTCCATGGCGAAAGAAAACAATTTACACTGGCAGTCATTTTGGTATTCAAAGAAGAGTATCAGACTACTTCTCCCCTACCTCTAACGCATCAAAGACGCAGGTTGGTCAGCCAGTTATTAAAGAACTTTTGACACAGGAATGTTCTCTGCAAAACAGCAAACTGATTATTTTAAATGTCACTGCAGTTCAACTGTTGCCACTAGAGAAAGCAGAAATACTTTGTTCTACTTCGTTTGTCTAGTGTGGTTTTGCTGGGGAAAAAAAAAAAAAAAAAAAACACACACAAAAAAAACCCCTACAAAAACATTATTTCTAATATAACCTGCTATGACAAGCATAGCTTAACTTTTTCTCCCCCGTCTCCAACTAATGCTTCACACATTTGAAAAACCTCAATTTTCTTGACCTGCGTCTTTCTGCGCTTTTTCCTCTCTTGAGATCCATTTGGAGATGTAGAGATGTCCCCCCCATTTAAGCCTTTTATTTTATGGTACTTACCTATTTTTAGGACTTAAGTGTATCAGTCAATATGAGGCACTAAGGTAGAAAATAACTGTTGTGATGTGTTCCTCTGTGTTGCTTAATGAAGTAAAACGGAAAGTTGTATAGCAGTTTGGCAGTCTTACTGGCTGTGAAATGTCATTAAGTAAAAGATGGCAAGTTTTATCATGCACCTCTGACTACTAAATTCACAAAACAAACAGAAGGTTTACCACAGGAGGTAGAGAGAGAACAGACAATATCCTCAAGTCACTCTTCCAGTAAAACAGCGTGTGGTTACTAAAATTGCTATGGGAACATGGGAGTTCATCAGAAACATACAGTTCTAGGTGAAAATGTTCCTTAACCTTTTACATTACCAGTGTTGCCACCAAAAAAAAAAAAACAAACAAAAAAAAAAAAACCAAAACCCAAAAGACAAAAGACAAAAGACAACACCAAAAACCAAACAACAGGATGCAGAAAGTCTGGTGCTGGTGGTACACAAGTTAAAATTAAAGTATTAAATTTGAAACAGTGTCATGCTAAAACCTTTTATGCAGTCTTTGTTGTTAAAGCTGTAGTATTTGGTTAAGGAAAAAAAGTTTCCATATGTGCTCTCCAGTAATGCACTTCATTTGATTTTAACACATTCTCTAATTGCAGCTGAAAAGAAGAGGCCACAGTGAAGGGGTGAACAAGAGACAGCTGTTTTCTTTTGAGCCAGCGTTGCAGGCAATTATTCTGCTCAATGGATTCTGGAGGGAAATACAGCTGTATTTTGCTATCTCCATTGTCCACACAAATTCTTCCCTGACTTCCCTCTGTTGTGTGGCTCCTTGATAATCAAAACATATTAAAAAGCCCCACAATCCTTTAGCTAAAAGAACTGCTAACATCACCAGAATTTACCTAATGGTCTGTCACTATTCATAATTCCTCTTAGCCACGCATCCTGTTTGTAAATATCCACAGCTTGCAAAAGGAAGGGCTTACTCCCTTCAAACACCAATTAAATAGTATCTTTCAGGGCAAAGTGAAAAAATATTCCTCAACAGATAGCTAATACATCACATCCAAAAATATACTTGTATTTTGTCCCACATTCAGAATTGTTGCACTGAGAAAACCTTAGTTCTACTATTTCTGCAAAAGGGCCAAAATGTGGTCTGCAGATTAATACAAATGTCAGTTATTGAAACCAATGTTTCAAATGCATAATTGAGGCTACAAAACCTAGCTGCTCAAAATACAAATGAAGTCATCTAAGCTAAATATGACATTGAGAAAAAACAAATGAACAAAGCATTTTAATTGTCCAGGTAGCGTATTTTTTTCTGCTTCCTATAATTACCCCATTAGGACAATACTTTAAAGTGACACAGGAGAACAGTAGAGAGTATTTGAAATTTTTATGACTTTTCCAAGGTCATACGTATCACAGATGTGATTTAAGGAAAGAGACCATGAGGGTTGAAAGAGCACAACAAATTAGTTAGGTCCTTTACCATAAAAATTATTAATCAAGAAAAAGTAACATACACAAGTTTTTCGCTTTCAACAAGCAAGCTATCTATCAGATGATGAGGTTAAAAAAATGACTACCAGAAATACAGAAAACTGGTCACACTGGTAACTGAACGTATCTGGGCTATGCTAAGTATCCAATCTGGCCACAAGGCCTTGGCAAACATGAGAATGACCAAACCAAGAACATAAGACTAATAATAATGGAAAAAGATTCCCTTCACATAGGGAATCTTTCTCCATAAGAAATCTTTTTGTAGCCTTCATATCCTGATGACAGTGTATATCATAAATTATTCAAGTAATAATGAATGTGTTTACCTGAGAGCCAGGATCATGTACTTGGCTAAATCTGTTCCATTGTTCATTTCTGTCAGAAGGCACCAGAACTCCTAAGCCACAAGACGCTCTAACGCATCTCCTGCACATCTGCCACACTGAGGTGGGCACAAGTGCCTAGTGTGAAAGCAGCTTTTAGAGAAAGCAAGGTAACATACCTCAGTGATTTCAAGACTAGCCCAGATCCATCCTCTACACACCTTTTCCCGCACTTCTCCATATTCTCTACTTCTAAAAACCTTATGTTACAAAATATAGCCATACTAAGATGCAAACCTGAAGTTTCAGTTATGCTGTTTCTAACTATGCCATAAACATCCTGATTATCAAAACCCACTCATCCACTCACCCACCAGTCAGCTGTGTGTACCATATTAATATTGCCAAAAGTAAAACATAAAGCAGCAAAGTGCAGTAATACAGTCCAGACCTGCACAATGGTTGCACTGCAAAATTAAAGACAATAAAAGAACGTGTGGATTTCTCACTTTGAGGTATTGGCTGTGTCCCAGACATACTTATTTATTAGTTCAGAGTTTCTGAGAATGTAAGAATAGCTGAGATTGCATCAACTGTTACAACACATATTACAAATATCCTTGTTCCCCGCTGTTCATAAGAAAAGAGAATTAAGACATCCTACTTCCCAGTGGACAGTCCTTGGGTTCTACTCCTGAACTTACTGTGAGATGCTTGGGCTTTATCCCTGAACTTACTGTCAGTGTGCCGTGTGACCTTTTGCTAATATTTTACCTCCATGTACATGTCTGTTTCAGATTAAGGAATTTAAATATTTCTTTTTTGTTCTAAAGTTTTCAACAATTTAGAAATAGAAATCACATTGGAAACATTTGTTTCCAACACAGTTGTCGCGGTTTAACCATGGCTGGCAGCTAAGCACCACTGAGCCACTTGCTCACTCCCCCTGCAGTGAGATGGGAGAAAGAATTGGAAGATTGAAAGTGAGAAAACTCGTGGGTTGATATAAAGACAGTGTAATGGGTAGAGCAAAAGCCACGTGCACAAGCAGAGCAGAACAAGGAATTCATTCACCACTGCGCATGGCCAGGCAGGTGTTCAGCCATCCAGGACACCGTGGCTCTATCACACTTAACAGTGGCTTGGGAAGACAAACGCCATCACTCCCAATGTCCCCCCTCTTCCTTCTTCCCCAGCTTTCTATGCTGATCATGACACCATATGGTGTGGGATATCCTTTGGATCAGTTGGGGACAGCTGTTCTGCTGTGTCCCCCTAAGTTTTTGTGCATCCCCAGCCTTCTTGCTGGTAAGGTGAGGCACAGAACAGGCCCTGACTCTGTGTAAGCACTGCTCAGTGATAAAGAAAACACATCTGTACCATAAACACTGTTTCCAGCACAAATCCAGAACCCCATATAGCTACTGTGAAGAAAATTAACTTAATCCCAGTCAAAACCAGCACAACAGTATGTCAGAATTCCAACACTTTATTAAAAAACCCATCCTTTTAATAATGTAATTCCATTTCTAATTCAGAATTGCCTGTCACTGTTTAAATTGTTACACTGAAAAGGTCTGTCTTGTCTTTGACAGCACTGACAGAGGAAAAAAAACACCCACATGCCTACTTCACTGCAAAGACTGCTTTTCATTATAAAGAAAGGGTTAATTTTGCATTTCCAAAACCTTTCAGAAGTCTAATTTAAGAGTTGAGCTAATAAAACAGACAAGACCCAAGGGGAGTGGGGCACATATAAGAAGCAAATGCTGCAATGCTCAGTGTGTGATTTTTTCTTTGTTTAAAATTATGCCTTGTTTAAAAGGCATAATTTTTAGATGAACTAAGTGAGAAAGGCAATAGTGTGATTATTTCCACTATGCTCTGCAAGCACAACACACTTTTATCACAGTGAACACTGCAGGTTAGGATGCAGTTTCATGTGAAATTTGGCCAGTACCTTCCACTGGCAGAATATTACTCTCTAAAGAAAAAAAAAAAAAAAAAAAAAAAATGTGTTTGAGCAAAACCTTGCTTAGCCTGACAATAATTATGTTTTATAATATGCTTTCCACAAACTTTTCCGATTTGCTAAATATAGCAATAAAATGTTTTACCGCTGCCTTTCTGTTCTTTACACCTTGTGAAAACTAAATGCTAATTCAGCTTAATAATCGGCTTGTATATTTTATTTGTATATTTTGGTTTTACAAACCTTCACCTTCTAATAGGTCTAAAAAACCCTCCAAAACATATGTACACAATACAGCAATACCACAGAAATGCAGCCATTCACTACTCCGCTTTCCCTCATTCTCCACAACTACCTGAAAGGAGACTGCAGTGAGGCGGAGGTAAGTCTCTTCTCCCAAGTAACAAGAGATAGGACAAGAGGCAATGGCCTCAAGCTGCACCAGGGGAGGTTTAGATTGGAGATAAGGAAAGGTTTCTTCACAGAGAGGTTGATCAGGCACTGGAACAGGCTGCCCAGGGCAGTGGTGGAGTCCCTGGAAGTGCTCAAAAACCGTGTAGATGAGGCCCTCAGCGACATGGTTTAGTGGTGGACTTGGCAGTCCTGGGGTAAAGGCTGGAACTGGCGATCTGAAAGCTCTTTTCCAGCCTAGTTGTTTCTATGATTCTAAGATGTCTAACTCCTCCATCCTCATTCACTATTCTCATGCAAACATTTGCAGTTTACCTTGAAAGAAGGTAAGTGCTTTTACTACCTCAAACGGAAACCACCCCCTTACACCCAACTCACTTGTCAAGGCATTGCAAACATAAAGGTGAAATGTTCCAGGTGCCACAGCATGGCATATCTTGAAGTACTGAGGACTGTGCACCCTAAGGACAGCTTAGCACACCAGCCTGTTGCCTGTAGAGCCCTCTGCAAAGCAGCACAGAGCCAGCAATTGACCACAGATTTACAGTCATTCCTGCGTTACACATCAGCTTGGGTGTAGGTGTACACAGCTTGTCACACTGAAGCAGAGATAACATGCAATTACAGCACACAATCTATCAAAATAAAGACTATTGCTGTTTGTTACTTGTGAAGAAGAGGGGCAAAGCTACACAAAATCCAAATCTCCCATGGCGTTTCCACAGCTTTTTCTACAGAGCCTTAGCACTGTACTAAAACTAGTATTTAAAGAAAGCACTGCAGAATTACAAGGCATATCAGTTAACAGGCTAAAATACTGATATGAGGAAATACAAAAGTGTTAGACTAAAATCAGGAACTGAATTTAGCAATAGTCTGATCACTTGCCAATTCCGGCAAAACCTGCTATATTCAAGTACAGCAAAAATGGATCCTGGCTGCAAGGAATTTATAAATGCATATCTTTTTCAGACACAAAGCAACAAGTTACAAATAAATACTAAACAAACTACTAATTTCATACTTTCTTAGGGAAATTAATCATAGAAGTTACCCATCATAATTATGTAATTTTTCAATGCAGAACATTACAGATTTGAAAAAAGAAACCTGCAGCAAATTAAGCTCAGCATTTAAAATGTTGAAGCTTTTCACAGATGCACTATTAATTAATTTTAACATATAATCTTCACATCACACTCACCAAATCCTACGCTGTAAAATGTAGAATCAGATCACAGATTCGTAGAAGAAAGAACAAAGAAGTTTCCTTGAAATCCTACTCTGCTTCTTGGTCCTAAACGAGCTTAAATCACTAAGTACTACACTTAAACTAAACCAATAATCATAATGACTGACAGGAGATCAAAATCCAGGTCTCAGACTATTGGTTTCCTGCACTACAAGTTCTGCCCAGAGCAACTGCAACCACAGATATATGCCCAAATGCAGTTTTAATATTAAATACGGAATACCACAAAATTTGCACTCCAGGCATAGAGCTACTACTGTCTCTGGTCCTTTATCTTGCATATTAGTTTTACCTCTTTTCAGCGATTTCACTCTCATCAAAAAGCTCCTTATTGTGCATGTTTCCCATAATTACTATAATGCCACATTATGCTAACCATAGTAACACTTGTTAACGCTTGACATAGGTCCCAAGTCTGCCAGGTTATGAAAAACTCATTATTTTCCATTATCTAGTAGAGACTGAGTGATTTTAATAAGAATCAATTTCACTGAAGAACTCATCTGCAATGCTACAGCACTTTTGTACATCTCCTGTTAAGTAGCATTTCTAATGAAAATTCACTTGGACATCTTAACATAATACCCAGAATGGAAAATGTGACAAAATTACTAAAATCATGTGTTTTTCAGAAAAGGCCAAAGCAAGTTAGGAGCCTTTCACAAAAGCTAGGTGTAATTCTGTCCAGAAAAGAGACTCTGATCTGTGTATTTAAAGTCTCTGTTGCTTTCCTCCCTTAAAAGTGCAGCACCACTTTTGACCCTCTCTGGGACCTGGGCACTCCTGCTTACCTTTCTTGTTTAAGCAAGAAGAGCAGATTAAATACTAGTCACGACTCTATTCTGCTTATTTCCCAGGACTTTGCAGAAGAGTCTAGTTACTCCTTTACAACTGAAATCTCTCCATAATCGTAGAATAATATAGCTTGAAAGAGGCCTCAGAAGGTAATGTGGCCTAACCATTCCGACCCTCTCTGTTCAAAGCTGGGGTAACTCTGGAAGCCCATGTATTTTCCTTTACAGAAAATTTTTAACACAAAGCCTCCCCAGAAATGTCCACTACTGACATCTGATTTGAGGAGAGCATTCTCACAATGTAAAAATTTAAATACCGTCTAAACTTTCCAGCGACAAAGCCACATAAACTGTTCCTTCCAAATTTAGTTATTTTCAGTAATGTCCTCAATTTTTCTCTCCTGTAACTTGAAAATCTTATTTAAAATACTAATCAAATACAGTGAAATCCTTTTGATAATAATCACTATCATCTCTGGCAAGAATCTCTGAATTTCAGTTGATTTTCCTCCTTCGTAACTATCACTTTTTGCACCACTGCACATTACAGGCAACATCCTTCCGTGATTTCCTTAGCTAGGTACCTGTCAATTACTAGTTATAAAAACAAAGTGGCAGGCTAACTCCGGCAGCCCAAAGAAGATTTTGCTCCTCAGCCATTCATTTCCTGCCTTGGTCAATTCCATACATTCCATATCTCTCTTGATCCCTTAACCAAAACTATTTTGGCAATTTTACCTTATCTGTTACTAATGTGCATAATATCTATTCTAAATGTGTCCCATAATGATATTTCTGTAGTTTCCATTCTTACGCCTTTCTATTTTCTCTTTCATAATATATGTTGATTACAATCACGTAACATTCTTATCATTGCTATTTCATACCTTTTAGTTATATATACTTTACTTAAAAATCAAACTATTATTATATTCTTTGGTTTATGTCTGAACAAGAGAAGATTTTAAAACTGATACGGTAGCAGAAGACAAGCTCACCATCTCTAAAACTTTATAAGCAAACTTTATACATGAAGGTCTTTAAGACTGTTAATTTCTTGGGGTAAAAATATTATTATTCTAAAGTTGAGCATATGAATGACACTATTAATAACAAAAAAAAAACTAATCAAATAGTGCTTCAGACAAACATGTACAAACATGATTACAAAAAAACCCCAACAAAATGCTTAGCAATTTCCTGCTTTTTAAACTTGTAGGAATTCTGGAGATATTTAATTGTCTCTCCATCTCACTGATTTCATTAACAAGAAATGCAAATGCATCAACCTTAATATATTCCATGCAAGTAATTTCTCTTTTCTACCTCTGAAAACACCAAGTTTTATGAGCTTACCAAAAATCTCCCTGACCTTTGTATTAGTAGCAATACGAAAGGCACAACCATACATATAGAAGAGTCTCACTTTTATCTATATTGTAAACCAAAATGTTAGTCTTAAGACATCTGCTAAAATCTGCGAGACAACTGCCATTTTGGAAAGCATGAGTCCAACAACTATGAAAAAGAAGTACAACCATTAAGAACAGGGCATACTTCAAAGCTTCATTTTCTTTGCTATGTAGGAAATAGACAGGTTTGCCAGTGCAATTTTTTGAAGGCCCACTGGAAACTTTAGCATTCATGGTTTCTAGAAACCTCCTGGACATTGGTTTCGTTTCATTTTCCAATTCATTTCACAGATCCATTTTGTGGTGTAGCTTTATAAACATATCAGCACAACTGAGAGAGTGAACTCTCCCATAAGACAGTTCAGTCACCGGCCTTTCTTCAACCGGCTCCAGAAGAAAACACACACTTGGGGCTTCAGTGGATTTAGAGGGAGAATCAATATGCTTCTCAACAGCCAGCAGGAGTAAGAAGTTTGGGTTTGGTCTGCTTTTATTTCCAAGGTTTGTCTCTGCAATCACAGCTTGTTCTAATGCTTTTGTGTTGCCATGAAGGACACTTGACAACCATTGACACAGATATCTATTCACACGCAGAAAAAAAAATAATCCCACTTAAGTTAAGCCAAGGTAAAGCTTAAGAGTCTGTATTAACAACTTCAAGATAAGAACATGTCCAACATTCTAACAAAACCAGCCAAGGCCATACAATCTCATGCTGCGCTATTCCCTGTGATGCGTGTTGCAAAGGTAACCTTCCCCTTGTTCTTGGTCAAGGATTTTCTGCCCTTTTCCAAACTGGTTTCCAGGCTCCTTGCAGCCCACAGATGGAATAATGGAACTGCAAGCAAAACAGGTTTTACTGCTAGTCTCACATCTGCAGCTCCTCACTATATATAGTATTTTAAATTTACAAGTTTAAATAGGGATTTTTATTAGAATCAAAAAAACTATTGTAAAATCCTTTCAGTCACCTCACCCATCCTTCTGCTAGTACATGAGTACATTCTATCGTATATTCTCTGGAAATCTTTTTATTTTTTCCATTTTCTGTAGCTAAGCGATTTACCTGTGGGGAGATGTCACCTTCTACATTCTTTTATACACCACCTTCAGACAGCGGAGAGTACACAGCTGATTCTTTGTCCTAGATCCAAGACTAGAAGGAATCCCAGCCAAGTACACTCCTTTTCCCAGATGCATTGTTTCAGCACCTGGACTGTGTGCTCTCCACGATGCCCAAGAGTGTTATCTGCCTGGTGTTTAATGACAGCAAAGCCTGACCTTAAATCAGAATGCTTCTAATCAGCTACTGTTTTGGGAAAAAATCCAGGACTTCTACGAGAAACAATCAGCAAAAATGAAATGGCAATTTCTATACAGTTTAAGTCAATTAAACTTGAAAGGGATTTTGTGGGACAAACTAAAAGACATTGTTCTAGCCCCAAGGGTTTCTTTTATATTCCAAAGACTTTTATACTCAGTAAAGATATCAGTATCTTTAACAAAAAAAAAAAACAAAAAAAAAACCACACCACCAAAAAAACCCAAAGAATATTTTACTGGAAATGGAAAGCAAATGATAATTTGGTGATTCCATGCAGCTACTTATTTTTTAAAGAAACACTTTATTTCCACAGAGCCACAGAACAATTTAATTTTCTCAAGCTCTGAAGTATTATGAAGTTATTAACATACCTTGTGCATGTACAATGGCAGAAAATTAATTCTGCACCTGTTCCAGACCTGTTGGTGGAACAGCCCATTACTGGACGCTGTTTCAGTGGCAGTAACAACCAGCAGCATTCCTAATATTCACATTCTCCCTACCCCTGCAACCTTTTGTGAAAGAATTAAAGACATGCCAAATCCACATTAACTCTGAAAATGGAAAGTACTCATTTTTATATAAAGTAATAGCACTTTTGTTTCAAGCTGAAAAGCTCTGTCTGCAGTTTTACAGGCTGACTCACGTTTGGTCCAAAGTTCTTATTTCCATCTTTAGTTTAAAAAAAAAAAAAAAAGGGGGAAAAAAGCTAATGCTGAAAGCACATTACCCAAGCGCTTCAGAAAACAATGGGAAAAGCAGAATGCTGATTTTTAATTCCATCGTCTGAAGCTATATGGCTATAAAAAGCCAAAAGTCTCTCAACTTTTGAGCATCTTTAAAGATGCAAGATGAGCATCATGATGCAAGATACAAGTTTTGAGCATCTTCAAAATAGTCATATTAACAAAAAAATTCAAGTTAATTCAACAAATTCAAACTGGGTTATGTTGGATCAGAGTATTTTGAAAACAAACTTATTGCAAAGAAGGGAAGAAAGGATTTAGAACAAGCATCCACAACCTAATGCCTGACTGTGCTGCTGCAGTTACAGCACTGCAGTTCTTATGCTCAGCACCGACAAGTATGATTCATCTGTCTATTCATGAAAAACAAATACAATAGATGTCTTTTTTGGTTTGTCTTCCTTGCTGTTGCAGTTATATCCCTACTATTTCCACAAATCTTTGAAAAATCAGCTTTCAGTCTGTGGCTCGCTCCCTTAGTTAAAGATGTGTCAAGGTCTTCTCTTCAAAAAGCAGTAAACACAACAAGTGTACAATGTTCCAGACAGGCATCACAGGCCTTCATCTAAAAAGTCAAGGATGTGTCCAAGTTCTTTGTGACTCTCTCAAGGCCACAGGAGTATACAACTGCAGTTTGAAATGGTAATGGGAATTTTAAAGCACCTCCAATTAAAAAAAAAAAAACAAAAAACAAAAAACAAAGGCACAAAAATTCAAATTACGCTACACTTGAATTTTCAAGAGCTTTCAGAATGGCTTTTCAGACATCAGGTTGAGAACAAAGCACTGCATCATGTGGCACACCTAACACTTCTAACAGTGCATCACTTCCCTGCATGTTAATCATCCTCAGCCTTATCAAAACCAAAAAACATCTACAGGTTCAACACATCTTCAGTAAGCTTTCAATGCAGCTTGCTTCTTTGTCACTGTTAACTGCCCTTGCTGCCTCCACCTCCCCATATTTGTTCAAATGCAGTTCTGCTCTGTACTATAACCTTCTCAGACATCACTCTGCCAGCTTACCTCAGTCTGCCTGGCTACAGTACCCTTGGCAAATCAGTCCATTCCAACAGAGAAGCTCCTTGCTGCGGCAGCAAAGCATTCTCCTGAAAAGGTTTAGCATTAAATGTTTCCTACTGAATATCATCTCAAATACATCTGCATTTGGAAAGAAATCAAACAGTACCAATTTCAGTACTAAAAAATGGCTATTCTTGATCTCATGCATATTATCTACAAACTATTTTGGTCCTCATCAGAGTGAGCTTCATTTTCACTCAATGAGATATAAATTTAGAAAGAGGAGACTAAAATGTTCACTCAAAAACCAGTTAAATGTCAGCCTCCAAGAGAACAGGTACAAATACACTGCCATCCAGGAACGCTCAAATTGTCTGAACACTGCCTAAACATTTCTCGCATTTGTATTGTTCCACGCTGCCCCTCCAGGAGCAAACAACATCCTACAGCACAAGAAGGGCTTTAAGGTCTGAATGACAAAAGGAACCAATCTAATTGTCATGGGTTCAGCAGTAGCAGTCATTTTTTCTCCTTCTTAGTGGCTGGTGCAGCACTGTGTTTCTAACTTT
>WYDI02019864.1:0-56430 GCA_009867235.2 Psittacus erithacus | reverse complement strand
TGGAGCTGCTCTAAGGTCTCCCCTTAAGGAGCCTTCTCTTGTCCAGGCTGCCCCAGCCCAGCTCTCTCAGCCTGGCTTCAGAGCAGAGCTGCTCCAGCCCACTTATCGCTGATGTTCTTTTCTTTGCCACATTCTGCTCTCTACAATGCACAAACTCATCTTAAGCTTACAAAGACTTCCAAGCATGAAGCACAGGATGCACATTGCAGCAGCCTGCTGTTCTCCGTGCTTCAGAGTCTTTGTTAATCCCAGAGGGAGCCTGTCCTTGGAAAGCTGGTGCTCCTTTCTGGCCTTCCTGAACAGTACATATGGAAATACCCCCAGGAGTGCCATACACAATTCTTGAGACGCAAATCCAGCATCCTCTCTGCTCAATGGGAGACATTAAAAACCTCATCCATAGAAAAGGAGCCTTTGAAATAGTTTATTTCACTGCTGCATGTTCTGAAAATACAAGACAAAAGACTCTCGGCAAGCCTCGAATCCAATCAGGATTCTGCATTGCTATTAATACCTTGTCAATGGCTACAGTGAACTCTTCCAGCTATTTGCTTATTTTCTATGTTTTATTACATCTCAGCTGCTGCACACCTGCCCTTTTCCCCTCCCAAAGAACACTCATTTTAGGAAATCACTGCACAATTGGAAAGCATCACACATTTCCCTGCAATGCAAGCGGTCACCTCGGGACCCTTGGTGTGCGGGAAGAGAAATCAAATCACACTCTTCTCACTTCCTACAGAAGCTCTGTTATTCACACCCCAGGAGCAGCAGAAGCCACTTTCAACTCACACGTTCACATCACCAAGTAACTCACAACTAGAAAGCTTGCTGCCGAAGTGGTGATAGTTTCCCCATTTAGCCATATGGCACCGAAGAAATATAGCTTGAGACAAAGCTTTCTGCAGCCCACTGCCTTTGGGAGAGCCTCATTCTTTGCAGTCCTATGTTCAGATCACTGTTAAGCTGTACAGGGTAGTGCCACAAGATATGCAAGTGTCTAGCATCCACTCCCAAAGCTTGAACACCCTGTGAAAATGAGTAACACCATCAGGTACGTGCAGATGGCTTGCAAACTGCATTGCTTTCCAATAGACTGAAAGTTGTTATGTTCATACATCTATTTGAGCCTCTTTTCTAATGCTGGTACATTAACATGATGATGCAGTCTAGGTCCGCCCCACTTCCAAGTGTAACTTTTAGCATGTTCTCCTCCACCCTAAGCACACTCTTTACAGTGCAGTGTATTTCAGATCCAGCAGATGCTCATTTAGTTCCTGAAACAGAATTAATGGCTTTTCCATGATCTAAACACCTGGCAAAGGGGCTCCACGCAGCTGTAATACTTTCCTAACCCTGTGATAAATTTGGCCTGGTGTTGCATATAGCATAATTCTGCAGCCATGTCAACTATTCAGGTAATGCTAGAATGTCATCATTATGGTCTGTGTCAACAGCGTGATCTGTATGTACCTTGTAATCATTCTGGTGTTGGGTTGCAAAGGTCCTTGGACTCTTCATTTGGCTGAGTCTAATTCTGTCCCCTTCACAAAGATCTAGAGTTACACTAAGTAAAGGTTGACATTTACACGAGACACTGGGACTGCTAAAATGACTCACCAAGGTAAAACCTTGGCTACATGTTCTTTCAAGGGCATAAGCTGTATAGTGCCGACATTTTATAGATCCCCAGCCTGGTTTGTGTTGGAAGGGACCTTAAAGCTCATCCAGTTCCAACCCCTGCCATAGGCAGGGACACCTTCCACTAGAGCAGCTCCAAGCCCCTGTGTCCAACCTGGCCTTGAGCACTGCCAGGGATGGGGCAGCCACAGCTTCTCTGGGCACCCTGTTAGAGTGAGTCACTACTCTCATATGAGGAGGATCTGCTGACCTGCAGTAGAAAGCTCTGTGCTTAGCCAGGCAAACCCAGAGAGAGGGGCACGTCGTGTGGAGCTCGGCAGGACTCAGGAGTCTGAAAACAGATGGATAAAGAAGCCTGGAGCATCACTCATAACTAAAGCAAAGGGGACATGTCAGAGAGAAGCCAGCTACCTCAGAGCGACCTTTCAGAGTCTTCCTGGAACCTGAATGACCTTCTTTCATTTTTACTGCTAAGTTGAACCTCCACAGACACAGTCTCGCACACAAGGCAGCTTTGCACTGCCACAGAAGCCCACTACTTCAATCACATGAAACCAGTCTCTAGTAGCAGGGCTGGTCAGCGCTGCAGCCCGTGTCCAAATGCCCTCAGTACATTTACTCTCTCAAATTCACTCTGCCCTTTAAAGCAGCAGCAGCCACCACATTCAGCACACCTGAGTCTCCTGGTTTATTACATTTCCTAAGCTCCAATGTTGTTAAGTCTCAATCAAAACCAGAAAATTCAGACTAAACCACTGACTGTTCTGGTGATGAAGCTCATAACCCTTTTATCTATTCCCATGATCTCTTCTTTACCCAAATCCAATATTAACAGAGAAAGCATCCAACACACTCACAAGAAGCAAACTGCAAAGTGGAAGGACCACAAAACAGGACTGACAATAACAGAGCATCAAACATAAACTATGCATGTGAAGGATGGGTTTGTCTACCATCCAGGGTGCAGCAAGCAATGTGGGTTTCAAGGATGGCTTCAGCCAAGCACAGACTTCCCCATGATGGCGTCTTCTCCCAGTTGAACTTGTAGGATCTGCACTGGCAAGAGATCAGCCAAGCCTTCCTGCAGCGCTGGCAGCTGCAGCATCGCCTGTACGACTGCCTGCATTTACTGCATGAACACCAACTGCTTGGCACGCTACATGACATCAGTCCAGTTTCACATGCAACTTGGACAGCCATCATCTTTGGCCAGGGACTCTGCCATGTCAGGCCCTAGCAATAATCATCGCATTGAGGAACTAATGCCACACAACTGAGTAACTGTATTGAGCACAGATTCATAAGCTAATCCTACTCCTGCTTAGTGCTAAAATCCACTTCTCGTTTTATTGTGGCTGGAAACTTGTCAGAGGCTGTTCCCATCCAGTTCACTGGAGCAAGCTCTCTCCAGGTTCTTGCTTCTCACTCCAGATAAAGTGTGCCCAACCTTTCTGAGCAGGCTTCCTGGAGTCCCTCACTGAGGTTTGACCTTAAACCACAGCCTGTCCACTCTGACCACCCCACTTGCTCTTGCTTAGGGGCATGTCTGCGCCTTCTGCTTCTCTGAGGGTCTTGCCTGACTCCAGACCAATCATGGACTTGGAAACAGAGTGGAACAACCAAAAGTGAGGGCATGTCTATAGGAGAATGAAGTCTTCTGTTGTGCAGAAAAAAAGGGGGCATAGATCCTCCAATGCAGTTTTGTTAATGCTGCTTCTGCATGGAAGGATCTTTAAAGCAGGGATGTCAGCCCGGGAACTCCGGCCACAATCTGCTTTTTCACAGCCCTTTCTCTTTGGGGAAAAAGCCAGAAACAACAAATCAAGTACTTTTACAGGTCCTGGAAACTGACTGCGCTGAGCACTACCTGATGACTGCAAGGAGGCAATGGAATCAGTGCCACGGGGATCTGTGGTGACCCACAGCCAGGATTGGTTTGCGGTGGGAACCCAGGGCAACTCAATAACACTCGCTTCCCAGGCCCTCCTCCCACATCCAAGCTGTCCTTGCATCATGGCACAGCCCTGTTGATGGCTACATGACATAACCCTGGCCAGGAGCCATCCTTCACTGACAACTCAAGAGCAGCAGACAGGGACATGACAGCCACGGGTGGCCCAAGCCCGTGTGTAACAGGGGAGCTGACTGCAGGTCTGGACGAGCCACCCAGTGCTCTCCTCAGGAGTGCCTGACTGCCTTAAAGCAGCGATTGTCTCACATGGCTGCCTGCACTTGTCACGTGGCTACATCAGTCAAATCCAAGCAGTGAGAATGACAGAAAGCAGGACAGAGATGATCTCAAACACATTATTTGGACCAAACAGCTATGCAAAGCCTCTGAAGAGTTCAGATGCATGCACTGATGTTATCTGATGAGATGGGTGTATTTGTAGCCTACAGACCTGTTTGAGGTAACTAAATCCTAGTCTGTCGATGTGCCTCCATACCTCTACGCCAAGCACCTATCTGTATAGCTACAAATATGACTCCAACACAGGGTGGCAGTCAGCCGGATGACCCCAAATTTGCAGCTATTCTACAAACGCAAGTACCAAACAATGCCATACAGAACCGGGAGCATCAAGTATAAGATCCAGACCCTGAAGAAACACACAGGTTGGTCTGACCTAGAGCAGAAAAACAACTGCAGCCTTAAGGAGAGCCTTCTGACCTGCCAAGCCATGACCAGTCACATCAAATACTTAGCAGGCTGCAAGCACAAAGCAAAGCTGCCGCCGTGGTTGAACAGGCAGGAGCTCACAAGGCGACAGTTACAGTGGCCTTAGCAACTGATCCCTAAACAAACAACAGCTTTGCAACCATCTGCCAATACCTTAAGGTACTGTTTGTATGACCACAGACACAAACATAGGACCTGGTAGTAACATGACAGCATCAGCTACCAGTCAATGTAGAATAAGGCTCTGAATCTGACACTGCGGGTGCTGAGATAGGAGAGATGGTGAAAGGCTGGATTAACGGATGGGGAACACATATCCCAGGGCCCCCTTTAGCAAGTCAGCAAGTCAGGAGTATTACATCACACCAAACTTATCACCAGGGGACATATATTGCTCCTACAGGCAGCAGAAAGTCAATTCAGTTACTTCCACGCCTTCTCCCTGCTGACAAACAGCATTCAACTCCTTCCCTGCAGCTATAGCTCAAGGCAGACACAGAAGCACCATTCCCATGTCTCACACATGCTGCTGTCTCTCAGTCCAGAGCCACCTTTTCAATGTTCACTCCCAAAGCACAGCATATGACAACAGCACCGCTGCCCCGCTCCAAGTTACTCATCGAGGCAGGCAGTTTTAGTGGTGCAGCTGAGCCCAGGAGAAGCAGGAGCCTGTGGCATCCCATCAAGAAAAGCCTCTCTTGTTATAGTAAAAGGGAAGCAAAGATGAAATCTGTAAAGCTGTTATTGCCACTGTGAGCTAACCAGCTACCAGTAACCACTTCTTTTTGTGTCAATCCAGTATGCTACCGTCTCTATAGAGAAGGATCTGGTAGGTGGTTTGTTTTCACTTCAGCTGGACTAACAAGGGTTTTCTTTGGACACTTCCATCTAAATGCAGAAAACCATAACTCCACCATGGAGCCAGGTTTCATGGGTGACTTGGATCCGTATCAACAACCTTGATTAAATGCCTCCATCCTCTGGAAGCGATCTGAGCCTACTCTCAAACATTAAGGATGTTTCCATTTTCTCTGGCACAACCAGCATGTGCTCAGCTCACAAACAGAGCCATCAGTGCATTGTAAGGAAAGGAGGCAGTTCTAAACATGTGCTGATTTATGTTTGTCTCTCCAGGTTCACAGCGTAAATCCTAAGACTAAGCCTCCTTGCAAGTCTCAGCATCCTGGCAGGGCCAGAGGAATGTCACAGTAAGTACAAACATTGTTGAGTCAAGTATAATCAGCCTCCAAAAGCGTCTGTCTCCATCATGCCCTTATATAAGTGCACATCAATGTTCTACCATGGAACAAGCACATATCTTGAACTACAAGCATTTGATCATCTTAAAACTGCCTTTCTTGCTTAAATAGAGACCTTATCGTAACCTGCATGCTAGTTGAGCTTTAAAGGAGGATGTCAGGCAAGGAACCAATGTTTCTGCTCATTTCTGTACATTCAGCCTCACTGCAGTCAGGTCGCTAGGATGGGCTAAACCACTCAGGGCTGTCTGTACAACAGGACAACTACTGGCAAGCAGCACTGCTTTTTAAATAGAGACTACAAGATATGGGCCACTAACTGGCTTATAGCTCCAAGATCAGCAGCATTTACTGGTTATCAGCTCTTCTTTCTGCTAACTTTGTGTTCACCATCCAGGGAGGCATTTCCTCTTAGAGCACTTGCATGGAGCCTCTCCACATGGTATTTATTAGGCTGGCACATGAACAATAGATAAAACATACTGACATCTCCTTCTGCTTCAAAGTAAAGCGCCAGCAACGCAGCTGGGTTTGCGCGTATGAGAAATTCAAGCTACAAACATCACTTTTCTTTGCTCTATAGATGCAGAGTCCCTCAGCGAGCCTGACCGGGTCTGCCTATGGAAGCGCTCCTGTGTTCACAAAGGTAAAGAGCACAAACATAGCTTGTTCTGCAACTACTAGCATTAGATTTTGAGTTTGCTCCATCCAAAGGTATCTTGAGGTTGGAACATTGGCTCATTTACAGTTCAAAAGAGCCAGGATGCTTCATTAGCGATGCTATCAAACTAACATCTTAATTAGTAAATGATCCAGACAGACAGAACCACTTACATGAATTCATCTCATTTACTTCCTACAAAGGAGGCTGGAGTGGGAACCTCTCATAGTAACCTCCCTGACTATGCTGTATCCACTGGAATAGATGTTTTTTCCTGCATTTGTATCATTATTTAAATGCAGAAGTAAACTAAAGCCTTTTAATGAGCACAGGTTTACAGGTGAGAAAATCCTCCACTCACAACCCACTGCAAATACATTTAGAATCAAATCAACTCCTCTAAGTAACACAAAAATATGGGCATGAGTTGATCATCTTCACTGAAGGGCGCATCATTCCATAATAATTCCTTCAATGAGGAAATACTTCTATCAGCCATTTAACACCATTGTTTCCTCCTCCAGGGTCTACAAAACATAAGAGCCACGAAGGGTCAGCTAGTGGTGTTTGAATGCCGCATTTGTGCTACACCCACCTTGCAGGTCCACTGGTACAGAGAATATGACCAGATCATAGACTCTGCTGATTTCCGAATCCTACAAAAAAGTAGGTACTCCTGTGCCTGTCCGATGTCATTTCACTGGGGCAGTGAGAGGGCACGAGCAAGAACTGCTGTAAAAGTTAGGAGACTGTAGACGTCCATAGAGGCAGAGCTCAGTTTACAAGTACCAGGTGAGCTGAAGCCACAGACTGGGGTTCCAGAGCTTCCCCTGGCAATGCATGAGCAGGTCAGGCACGATGGGAGGAGACTGCCATGCTGTTAGTTACTAATGGAAGCACTACTGAGCCATGGAGGCATTGTATATTACAACTACTGATGAACATAGGAAATAAAAGCACATCTTAAACCATTTATGATACTCCCAGGCATGAGCTTATAGCTCCAGTGGAGCAAACGCACAGTAACTAACTCCAGAATCAGTGGAGATCTTTCTATACCACCTCAGTGGAGAGGTGTTTGTACCATCAGGTTCCCCATCCATACCTGAGCTTCCCCTGTCTGGGTGATGTTTCTCTTGATGGACACAAAGGAGTGGCAGCTGAGGTGGGAAGGAAAGCAAGTGAGGGCTGAAGGTCTTTATTCTGGCATTATAACCACTGGATTTCTTTCTCTCTTGTTTTGAGCAGAGGCTTGTTCATCAGCACTTCCTGGTAAGTACACTGCATTTTTTGTCAGACATCTCATCAGTTACTTAACCCACACTTAGTTGTTGTCACCTTATCCGAGATAATACAACAATGCTCAGAAGATAGCCAAAGATAATATCCAGTGTCAGATTTAGAGCTCTTGAGTTCTTAGTTTTGACACAAGCATCTGAAAGACCCTAATGTTTTTCTCAACAGAGTAGCCTGCATGTTAAGGGAGAACGTATCAACCATTCTGATCTGTAACCTCTTCTGAGGTTTAAACTTGAGCAAGAGAATTCAAAATTGAGAAAAAGAAAACCTGCTTTGTTCCACTAAAGTCACAGGAGGAAAGATTCTTCCCTCAGCTTTGCTCCTTCTGAATCCCTTGACTCCCTATGCCCTTTACATCCCTTCTTTTTCACTTTATTGCTGCCAGCCCCCATCACTAAGCAACAGCCCTTCTGCAAGAACCAATTCCCACAAGTTAACATTTGGCTTTGATGGTACAACAGCATGCCTGAATTTGTTATTCCAGAGGAAGTCTGCACCCTGGTTATTACAGAAGCTTTTCCAGAAGACTCTGGGATATTTAAATGTGTGGCTGAAAATGAATTTGGATCTGCAGCATCCAGTGCACATCTCTCAGTGTCCCCAGGTAAGCACATGGGTTTCTTAGCTGAGCAGCTTAGCACAAGAGAATTTGCTGCTGCTCAACGTCAGGCAGAATCACAGATATTTGCCAAGCAGAAGCCAGACCCTAACGCTTTTGTGGTCTTAAGAGAAACATCCCAGAAATGCAGACTTCTTGAGTACCTCTCAAAGCTGGATGCAATTTGTTCTGTGTCTCTGCTTTTAGCCTCTCCTCCTCCTGAGACAGCGATGACAAGGCGCAAATGATGTCTCATCCTTGAGCTTCATCCCTTCAGGAATTCGAGCTTAGCCCAACACACTGTTTGTGTCTAACCTTGTTTATCATAACACATGATTGGTCTGGCTTGTGCTGAAAGCATCTCCAAACAGAACAGCACGTCACATGTAAACCAAAGCCCAGCAGCTGAGAAGCCAGGTTTGGCTGATGCAGCTATGCAGGTTTCGGTCTATGCAGGGCACAGGCAGGCTGAACTCCCATCCACCTACACAGACAGACCAGTTTGTTACCTCATCCTGCTGTACTGGTGAACCAGCACTCACTTGGGAACAACTCTTCTTCCAGGAGCAAAAGAGCTGGAAAGCTTTGCGGGTGCTGCCCACAGGCCTGCTGTGCAAGTCACCATGAAGAAACCCACCTTCCCTAGGAACAGCCAGGCAGGAGCCAAGGAGCGAGACCTGGCTGGGCTGTCCTACAGCACAGAGCCCCCGGGCATGGGCAGTCGAGGAGAAGCCACAAACTTTGGGCAGATGAATTCCAAGAGTGAAGCTGATGATTTTCATGGAGCTTATGAGAACTCCCCTCAGGCTTCACCTCTGCGGTAAGACAGCATCACATCCTGGGTTAGCTTTACACAATCCTTCGGGGATGGACTGTCTGGTGACCCCACAATTCAACCATAAAGATCCTGAGACCCCATACCCACACAGGGAAATAGGCAGATGCAGTAAATAGCATTTTCACCAGTGCCTATCTGTAAGTAACCTTAAATCATCACCCCAAATAATTAGTCTCTAGAAGACTTTCAGCTCCATAGCAGAGCACGAGGGAGAAGTGACAGTACCTGGGAAATGTCAAGGTACAGTTCTGTAGCCTCAGCCAAATGGCATCACCTCATGTTTCCACTTCCCATTCTGAATGAGAGCAATAAAACTCGAGATCCTGGAAGTGTGGTGCAGGAGGTACCTGCAAAGCGCTTTGTGGAGGAAAAGTACTGAACCAGTGACTCACTGGATAGAATGAAAACTGTCCCATGCCACAGCAGGGACACTCCCCACACAGGAGATGGAGGTTTCCCCCCAATGACAACATGCTCCATCTCATAACAAGACTCAATCCAATTTCTGTCCCAAATGCAGCTCTCAAGTAGCTAGTGCACTTACTGCATAGTTAGTTATCCTGTTTCATTGCTCCACAGGAACAAACCAAGTCAGAATGCACATCTTCTTAGCAATTCCACCCCAGATTTCTGTAGCGTTTCTCAGGGGTGTCTAGGCAGAACAGAGACCTCAAATGGTGACAGTTAAGAGGTCCAAGCCCTGCAGAGGAGCATCCTCAGCTGTGTTTGCGAAGGCGAGAGCTACAAGGCAGACATGCGCCTCCTCCCAGCTGAATGCCAGCGCTGCACTGCAGCGAGCCTGTTACACTGTGTGTAAATAGCTGTGTGGGACAGAAAGTGTTCTGTGATATAGATTACTTTGGGATGTACTCAGCCACTTTAATTAAACTCAGCTATTTAGCAGTTCTGAACACGCCTCTCCAAACTCACTACATGCAGCCGGCACATGCAGTTGTCGCCTTCAAGCATCACAAGCAGAGCATGTGAAGGCAGCACCCTATTCAAATCAACTCATCCTCAATTACCCTAGGTCCAAGCACCTTGAGGTAAGGCTGTTTGCTTATGCATCTAATGCAGAACAACACTGCATTGCTTGGAATCATTATATGATGACTGTTTGAAACACGAGCGCACTGCTAATTGTATGCAGAGCAAAATTAAAGCCTTTATAAAATAATCATTAGCATAATTACCTCTTGGAAGGGATGGAGCAGTAGGAGATATTTGCTGCCTGTCCTTTTAGAACAGGAGTAGCTTTCCAGCTTCTCTTAAAGGCAGCAAGAAGCCTGTGTTTTGGCATTTATAACGAGCAAGCTGTGGGGAAGCTTGTTCAGATGATACTTGCTGCTCAGGACGACTGCTTGTAAAGTTCATCACTTGCAACAGTGGCAGGGAGCTGCAGCACCTGATACCCTGCATGAAGTGATATAAAATACCACCAAAATCAGCTACGTAATAGCTCTTAAAAATCTGGGTTGTATAAAACATTAACTAGTTTAGAACAGTAGACTGCTTTTGATTGACAGTGATGCTGAATGACATTTTGGAAGGCATTTATATGTCTCAAGATACAACAAGAAAACTATTAGAGTTTCTAGATATACCCAACTATGAGAATTTAAATGTCTCTAAAGCCCACAGTCTTATTGCCATGTGTTTTGAAACATCATTCTGAACAGGACTCAGCATTGTAAATGCTGCTGTTACCTCAAACTAAGCAATCATCTCTAATGATGAGCAGTACAATAACTGTCTTGTTAGCCAGATTTAGCTGTACAGCTCTCACTTAGCGTACGTGGTTGCAACAGTATTACCAGAGACAAGAAGCAATACCAACAGTGTATGACAGAACAAAGCTACTACTGAGAACAACTATAAAATGAAGTCCTCATACTCATAGTCTACAAATCATTGCTTAGCAACAGCCACTCTACAAGAGCTACAAAGTGCAGCTCTACAAGACTTGTCATTACCAGCTACTCCTTTCTGAGCCCTTTGTATCTGCAGCTTACAGTGTCCTTCTCTATAGCCTTGAAGAGGAAGAACAAAGTCTATACTGATTAGTATTAATCCTGAATTAATTATATATTATACTTATATATATTAATTATAGATTATATATGTATATATATATTATAATTATATTATCCTGAATTAATCTATACTGATTAACTTAATCCAAGCAAAAGGAGAGGCTTTGGGCACTGAGTATACCTCCAGGTAACTTTTAAGAGTCCCTAATAACTAAACAAAAGATTCTTAACTTTTTCTAGGCAGTTTTTGCTATATGACTCAAGCAGGAGAACCCAATCAGACCCAACACTGTTCATAGAAAGTAAACTGAAGCAGCACAGAAAAGCTGTTTCCAACACCTAGCAGCGCTGGGCAGTGCTATTAAGTTACCTTAGCATAGGCTGGGAGGTTTATTCCTCTGCTTCTATCAGTCCAGCTTCTAGTTCTTTCAATGCTATTCCTGCCTTCTGGATCTCATGTTTTCCTGTTCCTTCTCTTCCACACAAGTCATCCTAGTCATATCTAGTCCTTAAGTGCATAAAGTGATGCCTTGCAGCCAGCTTTAGTTCTGAAACAAGCAGACTGCACTCTCATTGCTGAGGAAAAGGGAGCCTGTGTGAGCACAGAGCCTGACCTTTAACATGCTCACAGCTCCCTACAGTCACCTTCTTTTAATACTCTGTGCAAACTACAGGGGTTTTTAATCGTTATTACTTAAAAAGCAAATTACCTCTCCAACAGCAAGGGCCTCACTTCCTCCCTTAATCACTTTCACGACGAGGAATTCAAGTAAATTAGCACTCAATTAACACCTGCCATGTAGATTTACTTCACAAACCAGGAGCTGCTGTTTGAATACAAACACGAAGTGTGGATTAACTCCTGAAGATCAGCTCTGCTTTAAGACCCACCAGTGCAGCAAAGGGAGGCAACTGAGGGACCCCATGCAGCCCAGCTGTGCGATGGGGGGTTTAAATAAGTGTTAGGCAAGAGTTGCTGAAGTATAATTAAGATAAATTAACATTATAGTGTTTTAAGTAAGATGTAATTACGCATTGAGGCCCTTGATTAAAGGGATACAATCACCTAACTTGCCAGCCAGCAAGATCTGTTGCTGCTCTGGTGAAAATACCACAGTTGTGTCTTTTAATCCTAGAATGGTTTGTGTTGGAAGGAACCTCAAAGCTCATCCAGCTCCAACACCAGCCTCAGGCAAGGACACCTCCCACTATTGCAGCTTGCTCCAAGCCCCCGTATCCAGCCTGGCCTTGAGCACTGCCACAGATGGGGCAGCCACAGCTTCTCTGGGCACCCTGTGCCAGCGCCTCAGCACCCTCACAGGGAAGAATTATTTCCTAATATCTCACCTGAATATCCCCCTCTTTCAGGTTAAAGCCATTTGCCTTGTCCTGTCACTACATGCCCTTCTAAAAAGCCACTCTCCAGATTTCTTGTAGTCCCTTTAGGTATTGGAAGACTGTTATAAGGTCTCCCCAGAGCCTTCTCCAGGTTGAACAAGCCCAACTGTCTCAGCCTGTTTCCAGAGCAGAGGTGCTCTCTGAGCATCTTCATGGCCTCCTCCGGACTCACTCCAACAGGTCTGAGTAATCCAAGTAAATACCTGCAATAGTATACACAAACAGCAAAATAATCACATAACATTTTACCACCAAATGTATTTTATTTGCGTTACCCTGTTTATGACCCTTCAGACAGATCCATCAGCACTGCCGCTGCTGTCATGAAGCAGAGGTGTGGGTAGCACCAGGCTTGGCTGGATTTGCTGCTGGGCAGCTATTTACAGGTTTACCTCTGCCTTTCAAGCGTTGCCTTTAACCACACAGCCTTACCAGCAGCAGCAGAGCAGTGTCACTGCAGAGGCAGCTAATTAGTAAATGGATTAAAAAAGGAATTCCATGTCATAATGAAGCGGGATTTAGGGATGCTCCCTCGCTGCTCCCCGGCGGCTCTTCGAGGCAGCCGGGACTTCTCTGCCCTATAGCTCTCGGCTGCTCCAGTTCCCCTCGACGCCGTTCCGGGATCGAGCGGCACCACGGAGCCCCGGCCGCTTCCCCTCGGGGCGGGGAGACCCGAGGGTGCGGGACCGGGTCCCGCTGCTCCGGGGGCCGGGCGGCTGATCCGCTGACCGGGGGCACCTGCCAAAGCCCGCTCCCGCCCCTCGGGGACGGGAGACTCTTATTCTGACAGCGGTGACGGGCAGCGCGGTGCCACCCGCGGGCAGCGCATTAAAGCCGCGGCCCCGGTGCGCGGGCGAGGCCCCGTCCCGACCCTCCCTCCGGTCACAGCGGCCAGGCGGTAGGTAAGGGGCTGCGGCTGGGAGGGTTCAGCGTCACTTTGCGCTTCGGAGCCCTTTAGGGAGCTGGAGTGAGATGGTGATGAGCGGGGGGGTGCACCGTCGGTGCGGCGGTGGCAAAGGGAGCAAAGGAGGCAACCATGGGGAAAAAAGTGGTTTGCTGTTATTGCTGGTTGGTTTCGACTTGCAAGGTCAAAAGTCTCCTTGGATTTATGGCGTTTTCCCACCCCAAATCAAGGTGGGATGATTTGAGGAGCTTCCCCCTAGCTGTGACAAGTGAATCTGTGCGTTGTCTCCCGTCTAAGTGCAGTGTTCTAGAAATCAAAGTGATTCTAGAGAGCAAAGTCAATGCTGGTTTCTGTGCACAGCCCGGAGGTTAAATGAATGGGTCTGTGCGCAGTTGGTAATGTAAAATGGTATAAACCCAAGATGCAACAAGTTTTCTGCACCAGCAAACAAGAGCATATTGTGGATGTGCTCCTAAAACTTCAGCCGGCTTCAGATTCCAAGAGCACACCAAGGGGAAAGTCAGGGAATTTTTAGTAGAAAACCTCTATTTCTGTACAGTCACTTCACAACGTATATTCACAATTACCTTTAGGAAGTGAAAGCTCTGAAGCTTTAAAAGGAGACTGATGTCTTCACTCATCTCCTCCCATGGGAATTTATGACCCCGCAGAGCCCTTCCTGGGCTCTGAGAGGATACGGATACAATATACAGGGTATATATAGCAGTGAAACAGCTGAGCTCACTGGGGCAAGATTACCATTTTTTCCAGTGAATGTAACTGTGTGGATTTATATTCTCGCTTTTTATGAGCAGCTTTATGTTTATTCTGGGGGTTATTTAGTTATCCTGGAGCTCAAGTTGTCAGTTCTGATCAAACATGCTCAGTTCTCTCTAGTGAAGCTTTCCTGGGTTTTGAGTTGATGGAAAACCTGGGGTTAGATATTAAGGACATGTAAAATAACTGCAGGACCTCCAAGCAGCTTGGCTTGCCATACTTTATCCTGCAACTATGTCATGCTGCAATTATTAGCCCTAACAGCAAATCTGGACATGCACAATCCTTGGCATTCCAATGCCAAATGTGAATTGGGTATAAAAAGCTGTGAATTCAAAACCCATTAAAGAAGAAATCAGGGTGTTTGGTTGCAAAGGGTTTAAGTTTAGGCTTAAAAGTGGAACTGGTTTTATGCTTTCCTATGGAATAAGGAGTTTCTCAGCACAAATGGCCAATTCTCTGAGTACATGTGGTATTTTGAAAGGGCACAAAACTGTACGAGCCAGAGATCTTTAGTTGAGATGATACATGGCAAATTACCCTGCTTAGCAGTAGTACCTACAATTATCTGTAGGGTTATGAAGGTGTGGGTCATCTCAATAAACCCACTGCTATTTCCTTTACTGGGTTCTTGCAGATAAGATAGCACTGCACCCAAGTCAGAGTGTGTGACCTGGCATTGGAATCCAAAACGTTCACACAGTCCTGGAACAGTTCTAGTCAGTTCTAAATCTCTTCATTTTAAGCTCAAGCTTTAACTGTCAGTTGCTTGAACTTCCTGCACTTTGGATTGCTCATGACTGCTCACAGCACGGTATTTTTGTGGTTCAAATGGTGATGTGCGATTTATCTTATCTGTATTGTCTTCCTTAAGGGAAAAGCCACACCAAGAAAGCCTCTATTCTGCAAGGCAAGGGTTCCATTCTATCCAGGAGCCCAGCCAAGACAGCTTTTGTGGCCTACCACCTAGTTTTTACCAGGCACCCATCCAAAGCCAGTTATCACCAACAAAAACCCAGGACAGCCGCGAAACCTCTCCTATGAGTGTCCCTATGAGTTTCCCATCCGTTTCCTCTATGTGTCAACCAACCATGTTTAACTACGAGCGTCCAAAACACTTTATCCAGTCTAAGAATGTGTGCCAAGGGCAACAGCAGCCTCCGGGACCTGCAACCTCTACAGAGTCAAGCAGACAGCTCAAACAATCCTCCATCCTAATACAGCCTCGTAACCCCAGCGGGCAGAAATTCTCCTCCTCGTCATCGCTGAGCTCTTCAATCACGCTCTCCTCGCCTTCCTGTAGTGCCCCTAAGGAATCCACATATCCCGTCACTCCTGCATCCGCGCAGTCTCCTGCTAGCTCCTCATCCGGGCAACGGCTTATATCCATGCCTAACCAACCCCCCGCAGCATTCCTGTGCTCAGTGCTACCCTCACAGCCCGACTATAACAGCCAAACTCCTTCTCCTATGGAACCTCAGTAAGTATATACAGGCTTCTAACCTCCCCTTGCTTCCCTTTGGCCTGGCCTCTCCCATGCACTGACCATCCCAAATCCAACCCATTCGGTGAAGCGTCAGCTTGGCCGAAGCCAATGGTACAACCCCCATTGACTTCTGATGTTTGAGGCAGGACTCTGCATGATTCGGGTTAGGAGGCTGAGTGCTTGCCCTTGGTGTCTCTGTGGGACAGATGGGTATCCAACCAGGAACTAAACTGCACAGCAGTCATGTCAGGGGCTGCTGAGCAGCTTTTCTGGAGTCAGTTTGAACAGTTCAGTTTGATTTGATGGGAATTTCTTATTTAAGGGCATTCACGACAGGATGGACACTCATCTCAAATGAGTTTCTCTCAGCAAACATGGCTCATGAATGGGGACAGAGGGGGGAAGGCAGTAGTAATCCCATGTCTAACCGAGGTTCCTAGTAAGTCTCAGCAGTACTTTCATGTTCCACATCATGATGGGACTCTACACTCTCCTACAATACAGTTTTCATTAACCACAACAGAAAAGCGGCCATGTGAAAACTTTACCCCTTCAGGCCAAAGCCTAAATTCTTTCCTGAATATGTATTATATCATTTTGCCTTTGGGCTGCAATCCAGATCTCTTCCAAGGTCAATGAGATGTCAGAGGGAGATGAGTCTTGCCTTCTCACCAACTTGTATTCCTGCCAATATTAGCTGGAAGTCCCGGGCAAAGTCAGTGTAGAACACACCACACTCAACTGAGGATGTTAGAAAGGTGATAGGGGCCGGGGTCCTGCTGGCTTGGGTATAAATCCAGGTTTAAGAGCCAGTTTGTAGTCGGGGAATCTGAATGTTTGTGGGATTTCTTTGAATCACAGCACTGTGGGCAGTGGAAAGGTAAGACTGAGTGGGCTGTTGCTTAAAAGTACTGCAGGAGTGGGGGGGTTAGTTACGCATCTGGAGTAACTGCTGGGTTCTGTGTGTATTGTGGGGCTGCTTTCATAGCCAAGAGCTTTAGTGCCTCATTGTGCTTTTCATATCAGCTGTTCTTCAATGCAAGATTCTGTGAGTTGAGGAATTATTTTCCTAATCATGCTACAAATTGGCAGATGGGGACAGGAGATGTATTAATCTGTTGGGCAAATTGGTTTTAAGTTATAACGTGGGCAAGTTATTAAGTCCAAGCAGTGCTGGGAATACATACCAGAATGATAACTTGAATAGAATGATGATGGTATCATATTTCAATGATAATTGAATAGAAATAATTGTTGAACACAACTGCAGCATCAGGGCCATGCTGTGTGTGACAAACCAGGTTGGACCCTGTCAGCACAGAGTGCTCTGAGCTCGAGCAGACGTGTTTTGAAGGATGTTCCTCCTTTCTTCCACCTTTCCGAATCAAGTCTATTACCTAACTCCAAAACTTGACTGTGTCTCTTGACTATGGATTACAGATCCAGGCTATGTGGGGGGGCTCCTAAAGACCGAGTCTGGTTTGGAGTAAGCTCAGCTATTGACCATCTGGACAGAAACGCTATGGGAAGTAGCTTTCTGGGGCCAAGAGGAAGAGGACAATTAATAAGCTATTTGCTCATACCCAATCAAGTAGTTTGTGACCTTGTTGAGGATGTGCAGTACCAGGGCCTTACTAACAATTGTAATTGTGAAGGAATGCATTTTCTAAAGGAAGAACTTACTCCCAAATGGGCCACATTGCCAGCACCCACCTAAGTCCTGGCAGGGGCCACTGCAGGGTGTAGGGATGCTGAACAGCCACCCGCAGCAAACTGCTGTGAGTGTTGTGGGAGGAATTCAATGACTCGGTTAGACCATGATGCTTCCCCTTTTGATACCCAGTTATGCCACCCAGCCTACCTCTCTCCCAAATGCTTCACGTGTTCATTTGAACCCCGGTTTCTAGGTAACAGGTTCCTCTTGTGTGCATTCTGTGAAGCTGTAGCAGTCAAGCAAGCCTACAGGAATAACTTTGTTTTCTCTTCCTGCGTGAGCAGTTACTCACAACCAATGTATAACAAACAAGCTAGCATCAACTCTATGCAGAAGACATCCGACCATGAAATTCGAGGAACAAAAGAGGCCCTCATTCAGGACTTGGAAAAGAAGCTCCGATGCAAAGACAACCTTCTCCAGAATGGCAACCAGGTAAGGGAAACCTGCTGAGGAAAGAGCCAGTTTGCTGTGACTCTTGGTAGTGAAAGCAGGGATGTGGAGAATAGTTCTAGTGCCCAGAGGCACTCCAAACTGAGCTGAAAGCAGAAGGAAATGCTGGAGCAACACTGCCCAAACACTGAATGTGTGGCAAGAGATGGTTGCTGTAAATCTGTCCATAGGCAGGTACTGTGGCAACTGAATGTCTGCATCTCCCATGACATCAGAAAGGGATGCGTTAACTTCTAAAAGCCATCTGATGCAGCAAGATGGGTTTAATCTGCTATTGCCTTTCCTCTTATCCTACCTTCTTGGCTAGCACACACCATTCAAGCTGTCTTTGAATTTGTGCAATCAAATCAATAAGGCCAGGATTGGGAGAAAGGTACCTGTTTAGAGCCATGGTATGAACTTGAACTCTGCTAGGGATTCTGCTGACCATCACATCTACGGACTAGAAACCCGAGGAGAATCCCTCAGTTCTCCAGACACCATTTCATCCTGGTTTTCTATGCTGGGGTTAATAAACCACCCCAAATCATTAGACACTTAGAGAAGTACCAGTATTTGAAAGCTCATTCTAAAGACCACCCCCACATGTGGTAAAGCTCTCTGCTTGCTTTTTATATGAACAAAAAAATCAAAGAAATTACATGAGCTTTCATCATTAAATCTTGTCTCCTATAAGAAGGACTCTTGGTACCTACTTATTTGTTCTGCAAAGGGACAAGATGCAATCTCCTTTACCAAGAAATCCAAATCTAGGATTAAAAATTGCTTACCAGTAGCAAAGCCCAAAACTGCAAGCTGAAGTGAGCAGGTCTCTAATGTGGGAACCTTCGTGCTGGCTGCAGGCAGACAGGTAAAAGCCCAGTGTTTATAGTTTCCATCTTCTTTTCCCTGGAGTAGAAAAGAGTTTTTCCATTACCATCAGTAGGAACAGGTTTGGGTCATATATATTACTTTAAACATTGAAGGAAAAAGAATATATGAGGTCAAATCTGACTTAATGTGTCCCTACCAGGAATGTCCTATCTGCTGTAAGAAAGCCTGCCATCGCAAGCCAGCTTTTCTTCCCATAGGAAGCCAGGCTAAAAATACGGCTTATGCAATCGCTGTGCTGTGTCCTCCTCCCCTTGTCCTCCAACAACGCCTGAACCAACCGGCCAATCTCAGCCACACTTGATACAGCCACAATGACCTTGGGGATATTAAGCTCTCATAGGTTTTCCAAGAGGTCTCTCATTCTCTCCTAAAGAAAAGGCCCAGAAGCCTCCTTAAACCTTTGCCTACCCAGTAGTAGCTACACACACATCTCACACACAGAGCAGAAATCCAGTGACAGCTTGTCCTCGCATCACAAAATCAAACCCAAGGTAAACCTTGTGGGAAGTGAAGAATCAGGTGTTCTGGTGCTCAAGGGACTGATGTGCTCTTCTAAAGTAACCCAGATGACAGAACTTGAATTTAACCGCTCTCATATTTATCCCTATGTGCTGCATCCGTATTGCAGGAACTTATTGTTCCTACTGAAACATGTTCTTGCCTTCTCTCAGCACTCCATCAGGGGCTGTTGCATTGGTATAAGCTTGCCTTGTGCTCTCAGGGGTGGTGGTGCTCCTCTCTGGCTGTGTCTGCTACTAGTGTGGCTCTTGCTTTTTTGGGAGTATGTGAGATAGCATCCATCATGGCTCTAGCTCCTGAAGTAAATCCACAGCTGAATGACTTGGAAAGTTTTCCCAGCGCTAACAGAAAGGTACCCTGGGACTTACTCTGGCTTCTGAGATAATGCCATCAGTTACCCATAAATAATCCCAGCGGAGAAAGAGGAGGGGTGGAAGGCCACAGATGGTATTAGAAAGGCTCTGATGAACAGGCAGTTTAATCTTTGATGCATTTCAGTGCTGTATATATTGAGGCTGACTTCAGTAGGCATCACAGACTGCAAACCCTCTGGAACAGACGTGGGGTTTCTATTCAGCCACTGCTCCCATTGACAACACCCTGAATTTGTGGCATATTAATATGTTCTTGCAAGCTGATTGAAATAGTGAATGGACTTCTGACTAGAATTCCTCTCCACTCTGCTTTAAGCGATTAACTTATGAAGAAAGAATGGCTCGCAGACTGCTCGGACCAGTAAATGCTGCATCCGTGCTGGAAACACAAAGTGAAGACAACATGCAGAACGCACAGGTAAAAGGGGACCTGTCTCTAGAACAGTGATTTACTGCTGATTGTGCTGTGACTTGCTTGGACCTGAACAGGGCAGAGAGATGGGGTTTATCTGGTGACAGGGCAGGGGATGGAAGGGGACTGCTCTCACTTTAGGTGTTTTTTTTGCGTGGTGATGGCAGGAGGAGGAAATTTAAACACCATCCCCTTGCAGGGCCTGATCTGTAGGAATAACCTCACTAAGGAAGAATTACAACAGCTGCTGCGCAGCACTGTTGTGTGACAGGCAGGGAGCAGCACAGTGAGTGATACAGGTACTGACTCTAACAGTCTGAGTTCAGACAGGGCCAGGGCAGCAAGATTTACACCTGTCACTGCTCGGAGCAAGTGACATTCACTACAAGAGGTCAGGGCCTTGGGGTGGGATCGGTTGAGTTTTAGCCCCTCCAGGGGCCCGCATTCATTAAGAGGAAGCAAAGCAGTTATTTTAGCAGCTCACACGCTGACAGAAGAGAATCTATCGCTCCTGGCATCTTCAAAAGCATCTTAGTTGGAGACTTGCATCACTCACTGGTTATTCAGGCCAGTTAAAAGCTCTCTTTAGCACTCCTGTGATCAAAGTTAGTGGAAATGTCTGTGATGTGGCACTGGGTACCTGTGCAGCTGAAGAAAACATCCTTCCTGCTGAGTGCCCATAGAGCCAGCAGGCTGGCACGCACCTTCCAAAGTGCAGTTAACAATACTCTTCCATAGAAGAAACACTTAGGATCACAGCAAGGGAGGAATATGCCATCTGAGCTATTTATCCCCAACAATCACCTGACAAGGGCAGGCAAGAAGGGAACATTACGGATGTCAGAGCAGGGGAGGCCCTATCTTTTGCAGAGAACAAGGAAACAGTCAAACCAGGGTAACTGACAGCTGTAGGATGTGTGAAATGCTGCCTAAAAAAGAGCATTGGGAGGAGAGATGGGGAGACCTTATTCCCATTGTTCACTCTTATTTTTAAATGTTGTAGTCACTGATGCATCATTCAGCTTCCTGATTCCTCAGGAACTTAACTACAGTCAGTCCATATAATAGAGCATTAGAATTAGCAGCAGCTCCATCACTACAGCATCATTTCACAAGACACGTAATAATTGTACAGAATTTGTGTAAATGAGCAGATACAAGCAATTGCCTTTAGGCTCAGCATTGAGTTCAGTCCAGCAAAACCCTCATTCATATAATGATTCCCCTGAACTTCAGGCTGCTCCTGTGCTTGAAGTTTAAACCCCAGCTTAAATGTTCTACAGGACTAGACTCCAAGCACAGAACCAAGCATCATAATGGCTAATTGAAAACACACCAGAAACCTCCATGCAGCATCTCCTTTGTCTGACTCCATTGCTAAAAGGAGTCACTGGTAATAAACTGCATTTCCCAGACATGTAAGTTCCCAGCAAGGATCAATCCTGGGTATGGAGCAGATGCACTCATGTGATGGTGGAGTTGTCAGCGAGCTTACTTGGTGCTGTGATGTAGAAAGAGAAAAATTTTCCAGCTCAGCATGTGTCCATTGCTCTTGGTACCATATTTAAGTGGGCACAATACGGTGCTCTTGCCAGTGATTCCACTTCTATTCCTGCTGTAGAGAAGGACACTCTGTACTTTGCTCTCATTTTAGATATTGCTGGTAGTACTATTCTCCCCTAACAAAGGTTATTGGCACACAAGGCCTTTGGCCAGCCAAACAAAAACTGCTGCACCTATCACCTGTGCAGAGTGATGAGGAATTGTGCCATCCTATTAATAGTACTTGTTACTGTCACAGCAAAGCTGAGGGTGAAAGCAGTCTATTAGCTCCTGATGCGAGTTCCTCTACCTCTTATCCCGATGACTCCTGAAGTATTCAGTTTGCTTTTAAGCAGCAATCAGTACATGAAATTAAAATGGCTTCTGTTTGGTTTATAGATAAAACTTTGTGTTAACTCACCTCTTCCTCTTCTCTTTCCAAACACCAGAATGCAGAAAACATCAGGCTGCAGGTTCCCACAACACACGTAAGGTAATGCACAAACTACATAAGAGTTGCTACTCCTCAAGACCTTATTTCAAATGTTTCTAGACAATGTTGGTTTTATTTCAGTACTTATCACCTTTTTTAAAGTAGTAATTACAAAGTCCATTTCTTCCTTTCAACTAAAACGCTACCATTTATGATGCCTCTGATCTTAATCCAGTCAATTCTAAGTATAACACTGGAGGTTTAAAGGCTCAGTGTACCTAGGGCAAATATGCTTCATATTCTAGAGGATTCCTCTCTAGTCACAGCAAGGTCTGACAATGTAAATGCTGAAACACAGCCTTGTGAGTTCTTTTGGATATTAGGCCAAAGATGAAGGCTTCATACGTTGTGTTTCTGTGTTGAACAACTTGAGCAAGATATGTGGTTCATCAAAGCCCATGTCTTCCAGCTGAAAACCAAACCAGAACCGTAGTGTTGGACTCCTGAATGTGTTGAGGGACTTGAGCTGCAATCAGTGCTTTGTGTCATTTGTGCTGTGGTAACTTCTACACAATTAACTTTTCCTGCCCACTTTTCAGGAGCAGACCATCCTCAAGAGGCGATGAACGCGGACACGACTCAATCCAGGAGAAGTTTTTCCAGCCACGTTTTACACAAGTGCCTGAAGACGTAATTATTGAGGAGGGGCGATTCTGCAGGCTCGACTTCAAAGTAATGCCAGCCTTTCCCTTGCAGTTCCCTTAGCTCTGTGGGGTGCGTGGCATGGAAGGGTCTCTGCACTGCAGTGCCTTTGCACGTTTGTAAGCCAGAGCACTAATGGCAAATGGTGCAAGGTCTCTCCAGGCAGTGTAAACCTAGAAACAGGAGATGGCTAAATGCTTTTCCCTTGGAAGATGTAAATGGAACGAGCTGCATGAAAATATGGTTAAAGTTAGTAGTGGCAAATATGGACCACCACCTTCTCTGAGGTGACTGTGCCCTTGCTGGAGCAGATAATCTGGCAAGAAAATGCCCTAATTACAAACGGACAAAACGGCCTGAAACTGCATGGCCATTGTCCCAATCTTAGGGTAAGTAAGAACCTAGATCTGCATATGCAGCTTCACTGCAAAGGCTGTTCGCTGATGGTGGTTTGGCTTGGTTTCCCTTAATCACTTCCAATCTCTTTCCTTAAGTAAACTCTTGCCAGACTTGGCATTTTGCTGCAAATTGCTTAACTTCTGAATGTTGTGGACAACCTGGAGCACGTCTGCAGGACAGTTTATTTACATGCATTATCAAAAGAGTGTGATATCAGCACTGCCGACAGTGTGAGCTGTGGGATCAAAAGGGAGAGTTTCCCCTTCTATGAACCCACAATGAGCATCTGGCTAATCAAAGCTACCTTACAAGGTGGGGTCAGGGGGTTGTAGGAACAGCCTCTATCATCTTGTAGCTAAAGCTCACTTTTCCACGGCACTTCAGCAGCCTTCCTCTCTGTGCAGCTCCACATTAATATTCAAAACTAGGCAAGACTGTAAAATTTTGTGGTAGGATCATGGTTTGATCATTTATGGGCATCAAAATCCCCACAGCATTGAAGAGCTTTTATAATCCACAACCTGTTTTAACTCTTCACTGCTTTTCTCTCCTTCACAGGTTAGTGGGCTGCCAACTCCTGATGTGATGTGGTATCAGAACGGAAGGATGGTTCATCAAGATCAGTTCCATAAAATGATAGTGTCAGAAAAGGGATTCCACTCATTTATTTTTGAGGCAGTCAAATCATCTGATGCAGGGACATACGAATGTGTGGCTGTTAACCGTGCAGGAGAAGCATCTTTTGCAGTAAAAGTGGAAGTCATTGGTAAGACTGAGGGCACTACCTGACCACATATGGAAAATCTCAGTAATCTAATGCTTTCCTTCATGTATTTGGAACATAAACCAATTAAGAAGCAGAGCTAAATCTCTATATATTCAGACTCAAATGATAACAAACCCCTTACCTTTTCCAAAACTGTTTTAAAACATACATCCAGGATGCCATATTTCTTCAAAACACTTTTGGTGGGACATTTGGATGCAGTGGGATGTCCAGAATATGGGAGCTGTTAATCTCCCAAGACAGATAACCTATGTTGGCTGACTCTCCTCCTAAACTGGATTGTGTCTACTACACCCTTAAGCTCATGGGAATTGCCTGTATGCTAAGGAGATGCAGTAAGGAACATGTGCCCCACTGAATTAACATTCTGAAATCTTAAAAACCAAGCCTGATATTGGCATTCAATACTTACAGTAACTCCTCTTTATGTTCTTTACTTTAGCCAAAGAACATCACACGCCTCCAACTTTCATCTTCAAGCCACAAAGCAAAAAGGTTTTTGAAGGGGATACAGCCAGACTCGAATGCCAGATCTCTGCTATCCCAACACCCAGGATTTACTGGAAAAGAAACAACGAAATGGTACAATATAATACAGACCGAATAAGGTATCCCACTAATGAGTTGGTGTGTTAGAAAACAATAACCAGTATTTGTTAAGCCAAAATTGGCTGGTTTTAAAAGTAGCAAGCTGGAAAGCTAGATCTACCCCTTGTTTATGACACGTAGTGAACAGGACCATAAGTCTTGGTTTTGAGGGCACAGAGAGAAAAGTGTGACCAGGTGCCACAGTGAATTCTAGCAGCAGTTACAAGGTCCATGGGGAAGCCTGGCCTTAAGACTGAAACATGCAATGTATTCATCATGTGCTGACACAATGGGGCTACAGAAGGGCCTTGATCCCACATGGCTGATGTGATGACATGATTCACATGATGTCAATCACAGATTGGTTTGGGTTGGAAGGGACCTTAAAGCTCATCCTGTTTGAACTCCTGCACTGGCAGGGACACCTTCTGTTAGACCAGGTTGCTCAAAGCCCTGTCCAGCCTGGCCTGGCATCACTAGTGGCTTTCAATACAAGTGCAGTGTTTATATCTGAGTAGCCCTGCAAGAATCGTTCCAGGACTTGCTCAGTTCCTCAGCATGTAAACCCTCTGATTTCAATGTCTTCTCTCCTTATGTGGCCCTTACACAAACACCTTCATTTTTCAGCTTGTTACATGACAATACTGGAAGGATTTGCCTCCTGATTCATAATGCAAACAAGAAAGATGCTGGTTGGTACACCGTGTCTGCTGTCAATGGAGCAGGAGTGGCCACATGCCACGCCAGGCTAGAGGTTGCAAGTAAGTACCACATCACAGTGCCACAACCACAACTGAAACTGCCCCTGGCATTCAGAGCAGACCCTCAAGATGAACCTAGTGAAGCTTAGAGTGCTGCAAGGATTGCTTGCCAAAGATAGTGACCCAGACAAAATGTAACTATCTCAGGGAAAACTCGTGTTGTCAGGACACTGTGATGTGTCCTTTGAACATTGTCTCTTATCGGCACTGTTCAAAGACTACAGTTTGATACCAAGAAGGAGGGTGAATACAAATCTCTGGTGTCTGAGATATGGGCTTGGTCTGTTAAATTCTTCCTAAGGGTTTGCTGGCTTATGCTGCAGATAAAAAGCAACTGAGTTGCTCTGCCTTGAGTCTTTCCACAGACACTGAAAGAGGCTTTTTTCTCTCTTCCAGCACATACAAACAAGCCAGTTCCAGCCCCAAAGCAGTTACGGGTTCGACCAACTTTTAGCAAGTATTTGGCACTTAATGGAAGAGGACTGGATGTGAAACAAGCTTTCTCACCAGAAGGAGAGTTTCAGCGGTTGGCTGAGCAGTCTGGACTGTATGAAAGTGATGAACTTTAACTGGAAACGCAGAGGAGATCTCACACCTGTAAGAGACAATTACAACATAGATGCAGTTAACTGGTGATTGCCCTAATTAGCAAAATACCTATCTACAGATTTTTACTTTGACTCTGGCACATTCAGCTCTTCCCATTTTACCATGTTAGATTTTATTTATATGGTTTGGTGACTGTAACCATTTACTGAGTATTGTATTTGAACTATAAAGCCTAAGGAAGAAGGCTAATTAGTTTGTACAAGCACGGGTGGGTTTAGTTCTGCCTGTACTTGGTTACATGCTAAAGTAGGTTGGTTTGTACTGCTGCTCTAATATCACTCGTGATGGTATCAGAAGTCTGTACTGTCTGAATACTAAAACCCAATAGATTAGAGTGTTTTTATGAGAATAAATTAGAGGCAAATAAAACTTTGAGTAGCCAACATCAGCTGTGATTCTTCCTTGATCTGTTAAAAGACAGCTTGTATATGTCTAGCATCAGCTGCAGCCTAGCAAAGGTAGATTGTTCCCCACTAAATCAGTCACTGCTTCCCTCCCCTGTCTGCGTCCCTCATTGTTTCCCTTCTAATATCTATAAACTAGATGCTGGCACTCCCTTAGCACTAAACCATGTCAATGAGGCAGCGTTAATCTTCTTTCTCCTTGCACATTTGACCCAAAAGCTGCCCTGCATCATTTGAAGCTTTAAAGCTATGTTTTCCCTCCTTGCTCCTTTAATCAAGGCTGTGACTTACCCCACTGTTGACTGTCAACAAGCTATTGCTTTGAATCATCCAAATGGTTTGTGTGGTGCTATTCACAGCCACCTTGCTCAGAATAATAGTAATAAATACCATGAAATGTGACTTTGCCCTATCCAACAAACCTAATCCCTGAAGGTTTTCCTACTGTACTTCCCAAAACGAAATTGAGGAGGGTGGAACGAGCCCGTGGCGGTTGCACAGCAGTGCTGCTGCTTGTCAGCAAACCCCATAGCATGGCAAAAATGAGCCCTCAGCTTCCCCCAACACCGCAGTGCCATGAACTAAACCCCCAGCTCTGAACAGCACAGCACTGGCTATTAAACTCCTAACAAACAAAACAACTCTATCACCATCCTTCCCCTCCGGACTGCCCCAGCAATGAAATACACTGAAATAAGTCCTCTAGTGGGCTTGAGCTGATCAGACAGATTGATGCCCCATTACCTATATGCTCCTTGTGAACATAAAGATGCTGCACTGCTTGGACCAGAGCCCGGCATCAGCGCTGAGCAGCAGCTCCAGCTCCGCCACAGCAGCATCCCGGGTTCCTGCCTGGGAGCCCCACCAGCGCCTCAGCGCCGCATCGCTGCACGTTTAAACGCAGCTCCGCCGCGCTCCGTGCGCTCTTGGCTTGGCGCAGTTTAACCGGGCGCAAGCAGCCGCAATTCACCGGTTAATCCCGCCCCGACGGGCCGCTGCGGGCGCGGGGCCGGCGGCGCGGGCTCTACCTGCCAGCGGGGCCCCGCCGGGGCAGAGCGGAGCCGAACCGAAACACAGCGACGCGAACAGCGGCCTCCGAGAGCGGGAAGGGCCGGGAACCTGCCCGGCCCGAGGCGGGGGAATGCTCTCACCGCCGCACGTTGAGATTCACACCGAGGAGCGCCGGGAGCCGGCCCGGCCCAGCTCGGCCGCCATGGAGCCCACGGCGGCGGCGCAGCTGCCCATGGTGGACCACAGGCTGACCGGCCGCGGTGCGTCAGGCGGCCCCGCTGCCCTCCGCCCCGTCGCCGCTGCCCTCCGGCCCGGCCCCGCGCCTTTCCCCTCAGGGCCGGGCAGCGGCCCGGTGCGGCTCAAGCCGCGGCCTGTGGGCCCCGTGGCCTGACCGGGCTCTGCCCCCGCCACCCTTTCCCCAAGCAGGCGTGCCGAGGCGCCGGGAGACCGGCATGAGTGAGCGGGAGCTGAAGGACATGCTGCGGGAGCTGGTCATCTATGTCATCTTCCTCACAGACCTCTGTGTGTGTAAGTCATCAAACGGCTTGAGCCCTGCTGACCAGTACCCACCGTGTGAGCTCTGCCTCCTCCCGTATCCCCTTTATCCACCCGTCATCCGCCCCAAAGCATCACTTCAATCCTATTGCCTTTCTCTAGCAGGATGAAGCGAGTTTAGAAGCTGTTGTCATGCTCTAGTTTTAGCTTGTGAGCATCCTCTCTTTGCCCCTTCTTTCCAGTGGCCTTTGGCATGGTGAGCATAGACATGTACCGCCTGAACACAGTCATGTCCCGTCTCTTCATGGAGCCCCCTGAGGGCAAGGATGGTTTTGGGACCATTCGGAGCAAAGCTGACTTCTGGAAGGTAAGGCTTTTGTTACAGACAGGGGAGGAATTTCCTGGTGTTAATTTGGAGCAATATGGGTTCATGGAACTAAATGATCTTAAGGTCCTTTCCAACCCTAACCGTTCTGTGGTTCTCCTAAAAGCTGTGTGCTAGATGTTGTGCTTTCAGCACAAGAAAGGCAAATAACTTATTAAAATGCATTTGGATTGGGTACAAGCACACACTGATACTGATAATTCTGATCAATCCATCGAGGAAAACAATAGGCCAGTTAATTGCTGCATTATGTTCTCAGTGAGGCTTGAAAAGAGCTTCAATAAAACCAGGCACATTTTGGGTTTACAGCTCTTTTGACCTTCAGCTGTTAAAAACAATCCAAGCTCTATGATTTCCAATGGAAAACCACCTTGGCTCACCTGGTTTGCTGTTACATTACCCTGTATTTCAGTGACAGTTGCAAAACACTTGTCTCTGTTTCCACTGCTAGGTGGAGGGCCTCCCAGAATTACCAGCATTGCCCAGCTGCCAGCAGGAAGCAGTTTCTCATCCTACAATGGAAATGCCTGGCTATAACAATGCATTGGGAAGAATTGCACTCCCCCTCTTAGCATGGTGTCTGTAATTGCCAGTCCATCAAATAGCGAGCCTTTGCTATTACAGCGTGTGGGCTGATGTACTATAGGCATGGTTGTAATGCACGCTCAGATGGTCCCAAACCATGAGGGCATGTTGTTTTGCACTCGGAATAATACTCCCGATGCTCTTTGTCGGCATCTAAGAAACATCCAGAAAAAGAGGGATTGTTTTTTCTTGCCTTCACAAATAAATACATTCAGATGACTAAAACCCAAATCAGAAACATATCCCAAACCAGACCTGTCAGAGATTAAGATAACCAACAGATTTTGTCAAAATGACATACAGTGTTTGTGTTTAAACTTATTTGTTTAGAATTCAGGAGAATTCTAAAGAGGTGTTACAGTCTTGCCCTGAATAATCCCATTACACATCCTTGATAGAATTGCATAGGGAACAGAATTGACTCATAGCAAAAAGATGTAAATATATTGTATGTGTAACACAGTACATCGGTGGGAGCTGTTTGTATTCTAGCTTAGACTCTGTAGCTGTAAGTAACCTGGGAACCCTGTATTTGTGATTATTAGAGATAAGATCAGAGATATTAGTGATTTGTATGCTAAAGAGAGGGGCAATAGTGGTATTTAAATCTTCTTCTGAAACCTTAACCTCACTTAATACGTGCAGTTTGTACAGGGACCACTGCTGGATGGACTCTACTGGGACAAATGGTACAACAACGCGACGTTACCCTTCCAGAACTACAGCCATATTTACTATGAGAACTTACTGTTAGGAGTAGTCCAGGTTCGACAGGTGAAAGTGCGCAACAACACGTGCTCCATCTACCCCTATTTCCGTAGCTTTTTAGATGACTGTTACAGTGATTACCATTCCCAAGCTGAAGACAGGTCTGACGATGCTCTAAGGAACGAATCTGAGTAAGTCATCCTACTCCAGCACAGAAATGCTTTTGGAAACCTAACCAAAGCCTTAATGCCACTATTGCTCACTTAGTCACAACCGTGCATGCAGCTAGCAGAGTTTTTCCTCTTGCTTACATTGTGATAAATCATGGATTTGCTTTTGTGCCAACATTACAGATGGAATTTAGCATGGGAAATCTATAGCGGAGAGACAGGAAGAACTGGAAACAGCAAACCCAGTTCAGCAGAAGCACATGTTAGTGGGTCTATCTCCATTAACATCTCTGGAGAAATGCTCAATTATATGAGGCTTGAATTTAAATCCCATGTTTATAAATTGGAATCATGCTAAAATGCTCTGTAAACAGAGCCAAAAGGCCTGCTTCACACACTTCATTTAGCATGAATTTAACACAATGGAAGAACCTGTGAACATGCCACAGGAACAATGAATTATGGAAACCAGAGATACTCCATTTGCCTACAAAGGTTTTAAGGTAATGAACTGTCTGGCCCACACTGGGCAAAATCCAGATTCATAACCAATTGCTGTTTTGTGAATGTACTGAGCAGCTAAATAAAATGTGAGTATCTTAAGGCCACATTCTTTATGTAAAGAAATGAATTATTTAAAGGGCTGACTTAGCTGGTCAGTCATGGATGCAGAACACAAGAACTAGCAAGTATGGTATAAAACAAAAGGTGAAGCTTACTTCAGTCCAGGTTCCAGAAGCTGAGTGCTTTGTTTTCCCATTTCTGACCAGATGGAAATACACCCCAGCTGATTCATTTACCCCGTGGTACTTCGGAAATATGGGTTTGTACAGCAGTGGAGGATATTTGTTCACCTTACCTAAATCAAGGCAGGAGAGCATGGAGAAGTTGGCATCTCTGAAGCAGAACAACTGGCTCACTAGAGGAACCAGAGTTGTATTTATTGACTTCTCAACATACAACGCTAACCTAAACCTCTTCTGTGTAGTCAGGTGAGTTCTTACCTTTACTACATGTGAAGTCCAGTTTACTGAGGCATGATGCTTTCATAAGGACACAGGGGAAGGCTGGTCACCTCAGGCATATGCAGCCACGCTTCCCAGGTAGTAGCTGGCAAGACAGTAATCCATTAAGAATGGAAAAGTGCAGGGAGCAGACCCAGATCCTTCCTTTCCATGTTTTTTTGTAGTAGAGGGTAGCTGATCTGTACAGCTGGTTGCTGCTGTCAGTTGGAAGGAATTTCACAGCCTTTTGCAAGGTCAGAGACTGGATTAGTAGTCCTGCTATCAGCTAGGGGAGGGAGAAGACTCAGGATACAGTGAACATTTGCTCTACTGGGAAGGTATCTTACAAGAAGACCTTAGAGATGCAAGGAGTTCCAGCAAGGTATTATGAATGTAGTATTAGAAAATAAAGGGCTGAGATGATTTAAAGGGATGGTAACTAACACCAGTCCCTAATTTTTTTCAGGTTGGTGGTAGAGTTCCCTGCCACCGGTGGTGCTTTCACCTCTATAAGTATCTACTCTGTGAAGCTCCTCAGATACATCACACATTATGATTACTTCCTGGCTTCTTGTGAAATCATCTTTTGCCTTTTTATTATTACATTTATAATCCAGGAAGCTATAAAAATAGTGAAACTGAAAAGGGAATATTTCAGAAGTGGTTGGAGCTGGCTGGATTTGATGCTGCTGATGGTGAGCTACCCCTTGACTTTCACCTCTGTGCTTGCCAGTGTAGGCTTGCACTGAATAGACAGTCAACAAGCTAAACAGCCCAAATCTGTGTCGGATTTGAGTCAGTCACCCACTGTTCTGCCCTGAAGAGGCCACATGGCCCACCATGGTTTAGCACATTGAACTCTTCTGGCTTCGCTGGCAGCTTGCTGCGGCTCCACATCTTTTATACTTGTTATCCACCTGGTTTGTTTGAGCCTTAATCTTTGCAGAGCAGGGAAGCAGTAGCATGTAACAGAGCTAGCACAGTAAATTAGAATATATGCAGCATGTTAAATACTGCAGGCCCAGAATTATCACAGTACCATTACAACTGGTTTGGGCAATAAAGTCTTGTATACATGGATTATGACAAAAAAAGCTCAGGTTTTCCAGATCTACTCAAGGGCATGATGATATCAAAGTCTTTCCTATGCAAAATGATAGTGTGAAGGAGAAGGCACGTAACTGGACGTGAGTTTCACTGGCTTCTGCTTTCTTTCAGGTATCCATCCTTGCCATCATCTTCAATATCTACAGCACCGTAGAAGTGTCCCTGCTAATGGAAGAGCTGCTGTCTGATGCCAATGTATATCCAGACTTCTATTTCCTTACATTCTGGCAAATCCTTTACAACAATATGATTGCTGTCAACATTTTCTTTGCTTGGATAAAGGTATTGGCTCTTATTCCCTTTTTGTACTTAAGAATCAGCATTTCTAAGCATACCCTAAGTGTTCACTTGTACCTTTTCATGGGTGAATTGCAAAGGTGGGGCTAAAAGGGAGAATTTTGTTTATGAGATACCAGAAGAGTTTAAAATTACCTCCTTCTCATAAACATGGTCACACAGATTCCAAGCCCATCTAAAAAGGAATTTTGCACATGGGCAGCTGTCTCCATTGGAGCAGCTGGGAAATGACCATGGCCAAACAGCCTCCTCAAACTCAGTATTTTCCTAGACCAAGTATGATCCAGGTCACAGCCTGACCTATACAGATGGCGTGGTTGTCATAGGTGAAGCTATTTATAGCTTTTGTAGCCAAAAGGAAGGCAAAATGTGTCTGAGCGTGATTCAAAAGTGGCTTTGTGCCCATCTTTTGTTTCATTCTTGCAAATAGATTTGCGGAGCTCTAGACGGAGTAGCAAACTGCTCCAAGATCAGGAGCTACTTTTGTTCCTAACCAGATGCTGTGGGGCTAAAGCAGCCCTGCCTGTTTGCCTGCCACTGCCCCATATTTGCTAAACCTTGCTGGCTCTGACTGGGGTCTGCTCCCCTTTCCCTTTACCCAGTAGACAGCAGTGACTTGAGTTTGGTTGGCCTCACTGTTCCCAGTGACTGGATGAAGCTTCCCAAGGTCTGTCTGCCCTAATGCATTAGTACAACGTCCAGCACAAGGCAGCTATGAAACAGGCAGGGGAGGTGCTCACATCTGGCAGAAGAGAGCACACTTTACAGTCATGTCCCAGGTACCTCAACACAGACTATTGTGAAAGGTCACATCCTCTTAAAATCAACAGGCTTTTGGCCTTCCTCCACCTCCCAGACAAACAGAAGCTGTTTGGGAGCCCTGGCTGTTACCAGTTCTGTGCACAGTCTTCCTCACTACATCCCTTCGGTACTCCAGCCCCATGTTCCTCCTGCATCAACCTCCCTTCAGACTGTTCAGTCAGTAGCACAGCTGTGTTTATCATTAATGACTGTCATTGAGCAAGGCTTGTTCAGGCCTTGTTTCAGACCCAAAGTAAAAGAGAGCTCCTTACCAACTCTGCAGACGCAGGAGGGTGGAATGGCTTGTGGTCTCCTTGACTGGGGGTCCATATCTGCTAGAACTGATCACACATATCAGTACCCAGCAAAGACCTAACATGCGTTAGCTTTAGTATAGACATGTTTGCCCTGCAGAATAGTCTTCTCCAGTCTGGATACATCCCATGCGGCCTAATCCAGGGTACAACTTAACCTGTAAATGATGATTATGGATAATATTCCAGAAATCCTGTTGAGAAATTGCAACATATTTTGATCCCCCAATAACAGTATGTTCTGTTCTCTTGCAGATACTTAAATATGTAAGATTTAACAAAACAATGGAGCAGTTGTCCTCCACTTTATATCGCTGTGCCAAAGACATCATTGGTTTTGCCATCATGTTCTTCATCGTCTTCTTTGCCTATGCCCAGTTTGGCTATCTGGTCTTTGGGTCACAAATTGAAGAGTTTTCCACGTTCCAGAAATGCATGTATGTACTTTGTAAACTTTCGGATACAAACTGGTGCAGGTACAAACCAATTTCTGCTAAGCAGAACTTGAGAGTACAGGTCTCCAGCACTTTAGCTTATCTCATAGAGTAAACCCCTTTTTGATTCCCAAAGCCTTCCCATGCTCAGAAAAGGCCATATGTGCATTAAACAGTGCAGGGGAGCCACAGAAAGGGAAGTTCAGGAGCAGGTCACCCAATAGAGCCATTAGTCCCCTCAGCTCTCAGCTTTGCCACATAACCAGCCCCTGAGTGATGGGGCAGGCCTGGCAGCAGGCTGCCTCTTTCACCCCTTTCAGGAGTAAACGCACCCAGCAGACATGCTCAGAGCACAAGCTGAACACATCCAGCTGCATGGCCAAGAGTCCCCGAATCCCATCTGCTGACTCTGCTACTCGCTGTAGCATCATCATCAGATGAATTCCAGGTTACCAGATGGAGCTGGCTTTGATGGTCCTCACACTTTGTAGGATCCCTAACCTGTCACTCTCAGCAAGCCTTGAGTTTTAGCCCATGGCTACGCTTCTTACCATTCAGAGATCTTTAGTGTAGCAGATTGTTTGAAAGCAGCTTTTCATGTAAAATTAAGGCACTTCTAAACCAGAAAACCAGCTTATTTTAGACCCACCTGGGTGTGAGATGGTTTTAAGATGCTGCAATACAGATAAATAAGTATTTGTCTTCACTAGGAATAAAATCCCCTATAGGGAACATAGGGACCTATACTGATAACTTCTGTGCTAAGAGAAGGTGATGGATCATGAAGCCAGAACAGAAGGGAAATCATTAAAATAAGCCACACAACTTATTCAAAATGAAGGAATTTTCTCACACAAGCACACCAGGACAAATTCCTTTGTACTTTCAAATTCCCAAGCATATGCTCCCACTGCTGTACTATCCTGGCTCACCTTTTGATTTCAGTGATCAAGGTAATGGTGAATCAGCCTCAGTTGTATCTATTGTTTTGGGCTTGTTTGTTTGCTTGTGATGCTTACAATGCTTCTCTTTAGGAGAAGCCAGTCAACCTCACTCTGGTACTTTTTACTCCCAGCTTCACACAGTTCCGTATTGTGCTGGGAGATTTTGAGTTTGAGAACACAGAAGCAGTAAACAGAATCCTTGGACCCATTTACTTCATCTCATTCGTATTCTTTGTGTTCTTCGTATTGCTGGTAAGTATTAGCTTAAAAATGCTTATCCTTTTGCATTAGCAGTACAGAACTATCGTGTAGTGCTCTGAGACAGTGGTTTTCAACCCAAGATGACACCAGGCTTGTCCTGGCTGCCCCTCAGTAACCTGGGCAGAGACAGCAGGCCTTGACATTTCCCAGCTCTCCCTTCCTCCAAACTGCCACAAAAAAGGGCTTTTGCGCCACAGAATGAGCACACCGAATGACGAGAATAATGTTACTAGATAACGTATCTGCATTGAGTGCATCTGCACCCAGAAAAGCTCAAGTCCATATGTGGCCTAGCATGACGTAACCCCCAAACAACAGCCCCAGCATAATACAGATGCAGCTTCCAGAAACAAATGTCTAACTGCATTCTTCCTGTGCAGAACATGTTTTTGGCCATTATAAATGACACCTATTCGGAAGTCAAAGCAGACTACGATGTGATGCCCAGTCACAAACTCCCGATCAGAGACCTCTTTAGACGTGTAAGTAAACACTTGTGTAACTACCGCATTTAATTCCAGACAGAAGGAGGAATTCTAAGCTACATCACTAGCAAAGAGCCTGAAACAGCTGGGTCATAACCACGTAAGAACACTCAAATATTGATTTTCCACTTTAAGTAAACGCTTGACAGATGCAGAAACAGCCTTCTACCAAACCCCCGGGAGCTCCTAATGGTAAGAGCAGCATATGAGTTAGGGTGCAAGGAGCCTACCTTTACTTCATCCTTTAAAAAGCAGTCTGGTTTGTGGTATGTCCCATCATATTCTTCAGAGTTTACTGTTGCTTTTCTAAATGGAGAAACTAAAGATCTTCCGTGCAAGGGAAGACAAGACAAGTAGAAATACAGACCTTTAAAATTCCACAAAGTTCAGACCGGTTTTATGTGCCAGAAATGAGTATAAAATGGGAACAAAGCTTTTCAGTGCAACTTGAAATCATGACCTCAGCCCAACATCAGCAGCCCAGTTCAGATTCTCCCACCCAAGCTCATTCTCCTGCTTTCCAGGATTACAGTAAGATTAAACTGAATATGCCTCAAAACAGAAGCTTTTACTGGGTTTGGCTGGCTATTACCTTCAGGGCTTTCATGACCAATTTGAGCTATAGCAGAGTAAGTTCTCTGAGCTGAGCTAGGGGAGCAAAGAAAGCAATAGGCTGGTGGGGTTTCTGTTGAACTGCCAAGGCAGCGTGCTGAGGGTTTGCTCCTTATGCAAAATGTCTCTGGTTAAACACAAGCCATTTAACATTTAACTGTCCCTGTCAATGTCCAGAGTTGTGATAATGCCCTTATCAAGCTCAAGCTGAAGAAACCTGAGGAAGACACACAACCAGCAGCAGAGAAGTTGGAAAGGTAGGACCTCAGCATTGGCTCTTACCCCCTGCACCGAGCGTGGACCTGTTCTCACAGCGCTTCTGTCTTTTCTCATTTGTGTGAATGACAAGCAAGGAATTGCCATCCACTAGAAAGAAGCATGTTTCTAAGAGAGAAAAGGTAGGTTTTATTCTTTCCTGTCTTCTTAGACACTGATTATATTTCAGAGGTTGAATAATACAAAAGGAGTCACAGTTGTCTCCACTGTTACTTACAAAAGCTATTTCTCCACAGGATGCTATTTTTAACAACATAGCAATGGTAAAAGCTAGACCTATAAATAAAGAAAAATCCCTAATTATGTGCAACATTTCCAATGGGACCTGTTCAGGCAAGGTCATACACTGCAACAGCAGAGCTGGCCGTAGGGTGGGATCAGTGTGGCTTAGCAATGGTATAAAGTTGTGAGCTGGGTGTCTGCCCAAATGTTAAACAGAAACAGATGTATGAAAAACAAGTTTCACATCAGTTGGGTGGGTCATAGGCTGCATCTACAGTAATAAGAAAGGTCACTGTAGCTTCCTTTTCCTTTACAAAAGGGTTTCTGATAGTCTTTGGTAGTTCCATATCTGGCTGGGGTAAGCCTGTGCAAGTGCTTCTAAAACTCTTTTTAAGTAGTTAATTGCACTAAAAGTGAGGGGAACCTCCTTTGGCTCACTGTGAACACTACTGCACACACTTGCCATGTCTCTGCACTCCAAAAAGAAATGTGCATTCTTACAGCCTGTCTTTTTGGGAGGGCTGGGAGGAAAATCTACTTTCAGATAGAGAACAAAGCTGGACAGATCTTTTCCTTGCACAAATGAGTGTGTTACAGGTGTCCCAGTGAGCCATGCTGGCTTTGGCTATGATTGCTATTTCTTCTTAATCCTTCTGCTGTTGAACAGAGCCCTTCGAAGGTATCAGAGCTACAGGCAAAGAAGGAAAGACATCAGATGATTTATCTGTCTGCCCAGAACATGGCCTCAGACTCAGCTCAGGGCTATGTCACCACTGCAGATTTTCAGCAGTAAGTATGTATGACCTCTTCTTCCGCTCTTATTGCCATCCCTCAGCAGCGGAAGCCTTAGCTGAAACCCTCACCTGGTGACAACCTGAGAGACAGAAGACCAACATAAAGTCAGTGATTTTTAAGCTATTTTGAGTCCTTTTATACTGGCTGATAACAGCTGCCCTCAGGGAGGGGAAAAGGAAACAAAAGGATTTAGCAGAGCAGCTTGTAAAGACATTAGTCAAGAATGAGGTGGGATAAGAAAGAACTCTCTTCCAGAACATCTCTTTGTGGCTGCCCAGGGAGGGGGACAGAGACCATAGGACCTTGTGCTTGTGAAGTGGCATTTCAGGACTCAGATCCTTGGCAGCTGACCCAAGTGAGCAAAAAGGCTGCAACTGCAAGTTGAAGAGCAGCACCATCTCAAGCATATGTGGCTGTGTTTGTGTGTTCTAGGCTCTTGAGTTATACAGCTGAATTGGGGAAGGAACTCAACACCACTAATGCAAGACTCAGGAGAATCATAAGAAACATGCAACAGCAAAAGGATGCTGCAGCCAAGCCAACACACTGACACACTTGGCTGCTCAGCTGGTGACAGAGATGGTCCCGGCTTGTCCCGGTTTAAATACATCCAAAGGTCCCACCCCCTTTATTTTTTTCTATTTCTGGCTAAAAGAAGCAGGAATGTTATTAAAGGTATTATTAAAAAATAACCAGTGTTGCTTCTGGGTCTCTTCTGTGAGAGCTTCAGGTGCTGCTTCCTGGGAACTGAGCAGGCTTGCTGGAGTTCTGGGTGGGCATCTCCACGGATACCTGTACAACACTAATTCCTCTGCCTTGTCTGGGGGCTGCTGTGAGATACAGATGCGTAACCAGAAGAACAGATCACCAGCCATGGTGACATACTGGGCTTACTACACAGCCTCCTCTTGCTCTCTGGCCCTGTGTAACCCAGCACAATCCTCAGTCACCAAGCACAGTCCACCACACAGTGCATCTGCTGCCAAGGTTAACGCTTACTTACTTCCCAGCAATTCTTGTTCCAGGCATTGCTGCTTCCAGAACAGCTTTCTGTTGCCTTCAGAGGAGACGAAATTCTTCTTTCAGGAAACAGATCTTCCATTGTGAACCACTAGAGGGCCCCCCTTTGCTTCACCCTTGCACCAGCCTCTATGTTCCAAACATCCTTTTTATTCCCAAATCCATACATACCCGTTGCTTTAGAGACAAGGTTTTATGCTGAGGCCAGAAGCTCTCTATTCCTATGTAGTCACTGATACTTGTTCAATGTTGGGACTCTGCCACAGGAGGAAATATAGCACATTTACAAATGCCACCTGAACATGCCATGAGAAAACCTGGCCCTGTACCAGGCTAAAACAACCCACCTGCACCACACGGTCCCTGCCCTGGGATGTTCTGCTGCTGTACATCGCAACATGCAACCCCTAGCCTCCAAAGTATCCTGAACCATCCATCCTACATGGATTTATAGTACTGTAAAGCTTGATGTCCTGCAGAGCACTATTGGGGTACTACATGATCTCAGGTCTCTCTGCACCTAATCACAGCACGGAGGAGTTGTGTCCTGAAGGGAGCAGATGGGTGTTTGAGACACCCCGAGATCACTCTAGCCCAGTAGCACAGCATCGCCATGCACTGGTTTGCCCATCAGGGTTCACTGATTTTGCATTTCACCCTCCTGGCAAAGCCAAGCCATCCTCTCTCTTTTAAAGTAAAACACCCCTTTCCCTTCATTTCCCAAAGATTCTTGTTGCCACACAGTATCCCAGGACACTTGTCCCAGGAAAACAGATCATGACCTGTGTTATTTGGTCACTCAATAGCCTGATGGGCAGGAAAGCAGACACGCTGCACCTTTGACATCCCCAACCTTTCCTCCACTTGGCAACCCCTTGTATAAAGAAGTCTCAAGCCCTTCAGACAGAGTTACTTACCCAGAGCTTCCTGGAAGAGCTTTCCAGCATTCCTCAGCTTTGCTCTACTCTGAGGCACAGGAAAGCCTCTTTAGAGTCTGCCTCACTTTTCCCAGCAAACTCCTTGCCCTGCAGTAACATATTGGCTCAAGCAAACCTGTTTAAAGAGGTAAAGCGTGGAATACCATTGATTTCTGTTGTCCCAGAACTGGTTCTTCAGCAAGGAAGATCTGTCCCAGTATCACTGAGCTTTTTGCGCCCTCAAAAATAGCCATTTCTCCTCTAATGGAGTTCAACACAGGGTTACTCTCCTTCACTATTCTTAGTTCCTTGCATGTGGATTTGAAGCAGTTCCCACTAAACCATTACTTGAAAGATTTTTGTCTTCTCATTAGCACCCTGACCAGAGCAAGTTTCACTGAATAAATAATAATAGGAAAAAAGGACTGGAAAACATTTAAGCCAGTATGCAAGAATTTGTGCTTTCTTTCCACCCGTCTTTGAAGGAAAGCCATTGATGCCCTCAGGAACATACAGTAGCTGCCTTCTGTCACCTCTCCCTCACTTGCTCCCTCAGTCTCCCAGTTGTTTTTCTTGTTCCTATTTACTTGCACTGCCACACAACCACAGTCTTCACCTTCAGGAGTTCTTCTATCCCCTGCCAGGGCTTAGGCTGAAGAAAGGTGGATTTGCACAAAATACAACAGAAGAGTCAGTTCAAAAGCCCTGAACTGTTTTTCATATGAACTGACATCAACAAACCATGAAAATAAACATTTACTTGGTCCAGAGGAAAAGCATCTTCTTGTGTTTACAGCAGTGCGTGCAGTAACAGGGCTTCCTGGCCACAAACACAACTGCTGTGACGCTGATTTTAAGGCAAAGGGATTGTTATGGATCCAGAGACACAACCAGATACTGCTCAGCAGTGGACTTGTGCTCATTGGCAGCGATTTCATTAGCCCAGTAATGGCTGAACTGGCTTCCTGTGCCATCTACTCCCAAATTGCTACTGTTGGAGCAGGAATGAGAAAGACTCACAGTTTGCTGCCACACCACCACACAGCAGGCTGGCACTTAGCAGGAACTGAAGCCCACATACACCACGAGCCACGGTGTCGGTTTGGGAGCTGATCTGGTCTCTTCCCTGCTGTCTCTGCTGAGAGCCACACTCTGAACAGGTAAAGTAAGGCTTAAACTGCTGCAGTTTCACCAAGAGATGTCTCAGCACTGAGCCACTACCAGCATGCATGGCTCTGCTGGCAGGATCTGCCTCAGCAACACCCTGAAACTACAAATAGGTACAGGAAAGGTGAAAGACACTTGTTTTGAAGACATGGCAGTGGAGGAGAAAGCATGATAAGAAACAAAGATATATGACAATAAAGGTTAAGGTACTTTTATTATAAAAGTCTATACAATGAGCACCAGACATAGCAATGCAATTATATCTGGTTTAGTTATATATATTCCATACCTATATATCCAGAGATATATAGCGTTTTGTTTTTACCAAAGTAAACCTGTTATATCACAAAATGCCTAGTTCTACCATTTATTTATTGCTCAACAAGGATGGCACAAAACACACTCAGCATAACTGTTGCCATGCTTATCTACTATACTGAATAAACAGCCAAACACTGCATAACAAACACAAAGCAGCTGTTAATTCTGAATTGGAACCAGTCTGATCACTCACTCACTTATAAAAATATTGGAATCATATAGATTTAAGCATTATAAAGGAGGAATATATTATTTAAAACATTTAAATAGTGCATATTGACATTTTGCATGTGGTATATAAAACACGAACATTCATGTACAACACTATACAGTACACATTAGTTTCAATGTTTGGATACACCCGTCTGCAGACTGATAGAAAAGTAACTGAAGTGTACATTGCACAATGGAACTGAATGAAATTGAGAAATGGTCTCAAGACTAGTTTAACCTCGTCATTCTCTAAGGTCCCAGATCATTTTGCCGTTAAAAAATAATCAAACCAAAGACATTTCATCAGTGCTCAATAGTTTTAGTGCTTTTTCTTTTGCTGAATTCCAAAATTCCATGCCTACAAGCAGAGTAAAACAAAACAAGAAGAATTCTACAGTACACAGATGAAATCTGAGCACTAAAAATCCCACTTCCAACCTATTTCATATGCTTCATGACAGAACAGCAAGTCTATGAGGTTACACGCTAGCCATTTCTTCTCTGTGGTGAGAAAGTTCATTTTTGGTCTTTCAGAAAGCAGTGTGAATAATAGCTGTGTTGACATTAGCCAGTCATAAAAACATGCAGTGAGAGTAGGTGCATGCAAAACGTGGCCACAATCAAACCCATACACTGAAGGAAAAAGAAAATGAACTGAGAAAGCACCAGTTAAAAATTAACATTTAGATTTTGCCAGATCCAAAACCAGCTGCTGATGGCTGTTGCAGAGCATAAAGCTAGTAGCTAAATCATCATTCAGCACAGCAGATGTGATACTTAAAAACATTTAGTTTCAACTCTGAAGCTAAATCATGCAAGGCCCATAAACTGTTTTGCTTACATCGTAAGGGTTAGATAACTTAGTTTTATTCTCCAACTGTAAAACAAAACTGTGAGAAACAGCAGTCACTTTTTCACTCAAACCCAACAGTTCACCCTATGGTGCGCATTCACTACACTGATTTTAGCCCTTGATACCACAACTTAGTTCAGGTACAGTGGAATTTTAACTGTCCTAAGCCAGCTCTTTCCTGCTGGAGTGCCATCAGATTTCCCATGCACTACAATGTTCCTTATGCTCCTCATATCTTCTCAAAGTGGAGATGCAGTATCCAATTCAGACAAAACACTATGTCACCACTAGTTGAGAAACAATAACCCATAAAATGAGAACATGAACAACAATAATGTAAGTCCTGTAGGCAGCGTGTGATATAACTTGTCAGTTTTCCAAGTTTTAAAAGACATTAAGGAAGGTCACTTTCTGGTTTGTCCACTGTCATCTTTATCAAGGAGGAAACGTGACCACTACTGAGTAAAATCCATTAGATGTTAATTATTACTGTGTTATGGGTGCAATTTAGAAAACCAAAGCTTAAAGTTGTTCCACAGCAGTCCTTTGGAAAAGGAATTTCAGTCTGTTTTTTTAAAGTTCCAAGAAAAAAGAGCAGTACGTTTAATTTGCTGATGTTCCTCCCCCCACCCCCCCCCAATAAAAAATAGTTCAGTGTAGCATTATGGTATTAAGAATTTCTTCAAGAATGCAAAAAGTTGGAAATAACAAAAGTCTCACAGTTCTTGAATGCTAAAAAAAACCAAGCTATGGTGGTTTTGGAATAAGATGGATGCATCTGTTAGACAAAACTCTGCGGGAAACTGTGTTTGCTAAAGTTGGATAGAGCAGTCTCAAACTTAGAAATCTTACTTGCTCTCTAGACAGGACCTGCTTACCCTTCAAACACCTTAGAGTGGCACCACAATAAAGTGCACAAACTGGATTCTTTCAACAGTGCATGGCAAATGAACACAAGCACCCGATAAGTACAGTGGTAGTATATGGAAACATCATGTTATTCAATGGGTTGGAGGAATATAAGTTAAATTGATTTTGAAGAATCTTGTTTGCTGATAAGGACTTCTAACAGCCTAAGCTTGGCTTTGAGTTTCTTGTACTCCCTGTACTCATCAAGCATTGGAACCCGATCTTCTTTCTGTACGTTCCTGCAAAAAGAAGCACGTCTGAGTGGCAAGAAAACCCTCCACACTACAGCAAGCAAACAAAACAGCAGTTACATGCAGTTATCTTGGCGACGATAAAGACATTTTTGACAGCCTGTTCACCAATAACAGACACAATATATTTTAGTTAAACTTGTCATCACCTAAAAAACTGACTACAAAACCCAGCAGCATTTATTCAGCATTGTTTAGGAATTGTTCTTTTAAGTTCTTCTGGAGATTTGATTAACAGGATATGAAAACTTTCATTTCAGATCTTGTACATACATTGCAGGAAAATAAGAGATAAATTTTAACTGATCTACATTTTCACTGTATGGAGACTGACTCACAAATTGACAGCAGAAGATTGTTCTTATTTAAGACTGAATTATAATAAGATCTATTAATCTGACTTGCTTTAAACCAACCCTTCCTTATTAACCTCATTATTTGCCATTAAAGTCAAAAGGAGTTATGTCTCAAACGCAGTAAGTGCAGTATGAAGCCACGCCACGGGAATCTGTGTCACCAGTGGTTCAGGAGTTTATAGTTATGGAGAAATGCAGTAGAAAGTGCAGCTAAGTGAGAATGTCTGCTAGTTAAGAATAAAAATTATACACCCCTTTACTGGTAAAGCAAATATCCTACTAGAATAAAGGACAACCAGGCAAATTGCCCTGCCCTGGGTTAGAAACAGAGGGATAATCTGGGGGGGGTGTGGGGTGTGTGGGGGGGTGTTATTTTTTTAAATGGAAACCCACCACTTCTTTGTTTTCATTCTTGTGCTTTACAGACTGTAACAGAGGAAACTAAACTAAGGAGCAAGCTTCCTCTGCTATTAAAAATGCACACCAATGTCATCTCCTTCACGAGATTATTCATAGCAGAGATTAAACCAGATCAGATTCCACTGGCAACACTCACATAGAAGACTTCAAAATATATTTATCTACAAAATGAGGCTGCTGCCCAAAGTCTGCTTCTGTGCTAAACAAACACTTTTGTGCTCAACACACCTTCCATTCTGCTGATAAAACTCCTCTTCAAAGTCTCGTAGTGTCTTGCGTAGCTTCTTTTTCTCAGCTCGGGCTTTCCACAGTTGCTCCAACAATTCAGGCCTGAAAATTCCAAGTGAAAGGAAAAATACTGTTGGCCATAGGATAATATTCAAATTCTTCAAAGCATGCTCTAAAACAACTGAGCTAGCTGCGTTAGTAATGAACTTGCCTTCCTCATGAGGAATGTGCTACCTGTCTGATGGTGAAATACTGAGAACAAACTAGCAGTTAATAAAAGGGTATAAGTTTTCTGCCGTCTGCACAGCTCAAGTAAGGCTGAGGAAGGTTTAGAAGACACAACACAATACATTGAGTACAAAAAGATCTTAGTCAGACCTGCGTGAACACTCATTCCAGCTAAACACTTCCTCACAAGTGCTGAACATGTCACTTGCTTCCACCCAACAGCATATACTTGGTATTGTGACTCAAAGTGCAGTAATTGCAACTTCTATACTACAATTAGGAACTTGTTATTTCCACATACATGGACGCAGCGCGGGTGCTTGACAGCCGAAGATCCCGGGTCAGTTTCTCTTGACCATCTTCAACATCAGACTCGGAATTTTCAACTGGGCTTAAAACAGGCTGTGTCTGGACAGCAGTTTTTAGGATATCAGTCAGGTCTGCAGGCAAACCATCACCTTCCTCCTCTTCTTCCTGAAAGCCAAAGCAGAAATTCAAACCCAATATGAGATATTTCCATTCCCTATTAAGATGCTGGGAAGTATTTTTACAATATGCACTGTACTCACCTTAATTTCTTCAAAAAAATGGGCAGTTTCACCTTCAATAATGGGCTGTAACATCTGTCCCCGCCTCTTGGTTGATGGTGAGCCCTGCAAAAATTGAAGCTTGTTCCATTATGTGCAATTAGACCTTAAATGCTGTGTGGGTCAGAATTCTGGTCAAGTCATCTAATACCCAAAGGTATTTGTTCTTTCAGAAGAATACAGGACTGCAAACACTTACAGAGCACAAAATAACCTGTAAGCCCAAAAGCTCAGATGCCCAAAGTATCCTTGACATAGTTTATAAACTACAATGTTTGATTCTATGTAAAAATACTCTTCTTTGAATATAAAAAATCACTCCATATTTTGTAGACAATTCATAAAGTGCAATCATATCTCTGAATTTCACATTTCCTCTTGTTCTTCCCAAACCAAACCAAAGGGAGACTAAAGTTACACAAAGCCAGAGCCAGTTTTCATCTTCTGCCAGGCATATGCTGGGAATAAGATCACCAGTTTCTTTTTCTAGACCTCCCTGAAGCCCCACAATTGGAAGCACTGTGTAAGAGTTATCTATTGCCACCTTCCAGGCAAAATCCTTTGAATTTCAGCCTAAACCAGGTGCCACTGTGCTGCACATGGATTGCCATTAGCTGCCTCTAGCACACACACATTATGCCCTGCTCTTCCAGTATCCCCAAACAGCAATTTCAACAGATGAACTCTTTGAACAGGACAGTGGAATATGAAAGCCACAGAGACAGTGACCTGACAAAACACTTTAGTCTGTGGAAGGTAAATACCTTCCTGCTTCTTTAGACATTTCCATACAGGCTTCAGCATATGTGATCAGTATATTGTGATACCATAAGAGATCTCATGGGAGCAAGCATCATGTAAACCAAAAAACAGTTCTTGGAATACCTGGCACTGAATATAGCCTATACAGAAGCCACCACTGAACAATCCTTGGTAATGAGAGAGCTCCACACCTCTTACAGGTTTCAAAAGCAGAGGCCTATGAAAAACACTTTACAGATGTTGCCAACAGCACAGATTAGGAATTATGTTACCAACATCTTTCCTGAATTTAAAATCCTATTGGTTGCCTATCAGCCATGCCTTTATCTCACAAACAACAACAAGGAATGACTATAATATAGTCATAAGACTGCTGACAATACAAAATGCGTCTCAGCTGAAAAGTCAGACTTGAGGCTAGAGATGGTATAAAACTCAACTGGTCAAGGGCACCACCAATGCCCTGTGACTCATCATGGAGAAATGCTTAGGTATTTAAAAGCAATCTGTGCCAATGTTCAGAAAGGGATTCTGATATAAAACCCTTTAAACTGAATTATGACTGCAGTATAAACTGCATTTTTCTGTAAAAGCCACTACACAAAAATCTATGTGCAGGAAAGGAATGATCTTGAACTGGTCTCTTCATCTCGATGTACCTGGGCTTAAAGGGGACAGCTGAGAACAGCCAGAGTCCATGTAAACAGCTCCTTAAGTTCGTGCTGCGTAAGTCACAGCCCAGCTACATAAATCTGGTAGAGAGCTGTCTGTACGTAAAGAGATTATCTCACATCCCTTCCTATGCATTCCCTTCCTTCTAAAAGGGTCAAACAGCTAATATCAAATCTGTTCCGTTGCAAGTCTTGGTCAGCACCCAAGATTCAGATAACAATTCATAAAGAGAAAAGCCAGCCAGCTGGTTGTCATTCCCGACTGTTTTACAAGTACTATAAACAAGGTTACATCAATCTCCTTGCACAGTATGAAAACTTTTCTTCCTCATCTCTTAGAAGAGCACAGAGAGAGGAAAGAAAAGAAGAGAAAGCAAGCTAGAAGGAAATGAAATGCAAACACAATGAAAAAGCACAGATGTTGTACAGATGCTGCAGGTGTTGATAACATGTCTCACACTGAGGAAGCAGGAATGAATGAAATGGTTGTTAGGGCCATCCTATTACTCATGCCTCTGGTGACAGTACCCTGCAGTACAGGCAAGCTTCACTGCAACTGCTGTTACTATTCTTGGGAGGACTGAAAGTACAGTATGTACTGTGGATCCATATCCAGCACAGGGACCTGGGAGCATCTCAGCCACACAAGTCAGAACAGCTCTTTTACTTCCAACAAGAACCGTGTACTTCCTAAGAGCCATCAAGGTCACAGACAGCTTTGAACTGCTCTGCTCTCTGCAGTAAATCAAATGCCTCAAGTACAATGACATCATGATCTTACATCTTTCTTATGGAAGATGTATCTCTGGAACAATGTTACTAGCTCTTCTAAGGCAGCCTAGCAGTTCAAAAAGTCGGAAAAAATAGAAATAGCATTTGTTTTACTCACAAGAATAGGAGTAATGCTTGCTCTAGTTAACATTTGTTTTACAAGTCTGTATCTGTCATAAAGTGGCTTCACAATATGTCTTTCTTCTCTAGTTACCTAAAGGCAGAGAAACCACAGAATTAATTATACCAGTCACTCAATAATATACAAGCAAACACAAAGCGGTCTTGCTTCTCATGCCAGGCCATGAACCTGCCAATGAGGAACATAAAACTGGTTTAAACTGTGTGTATGAAATGGGGTTTGTGCAGATAAAGGGGAAGAAGTTGGTGTTTCCTCCTCCTCTCTTTTCTCACTTTAACTCCCTGTATTTTTCAGGAAGAAGTTTTAAAGACTTCCTAAAAGTTAAGAGGGCGCTTCAGTAGAAGCAAATTTCTTTAAAGACATGTGGTAAAGAGGCAAAAAAGGGACCAAGAACTCAGGGGAAGGCTGTGTGCCTAGCGATGATGATGACTCTAGAGAAATGAGAGGGGGCGGAAAAGAAAGAGATGAAACCATAGAGATATTTTCTTTGATATCTGCTTTACTCTCAATTCTTGGCCACTGTGTACTCTAACATAACAAATCTTAAAGGCTATCCTCAACAGTTATTGGCATTTTCTCCCTAAAGGAACTGTAGAAACAATGCCAATATCCCCAGAACCATTATTCTTCCGGGGTTTTAAGACTGAAAGGCTTGGTCACATATACACAGCAGTGCTGATTATAAAGTTAGTGTGCCAAGGCCAGAAGGCTGATGGAACAGAAACTGGAAAGATCTTGTGATGGGACTAATGATACTGAACACTGTCCAAAACAAAAGTCCTGAACTTCAGGCACTAATTGCTAATCACTCCAACCTCCACACCTCCAATTATAGAGGATATATGCCACAGAGAGGAAGGGAAGTATCTTCTAACTTCTGGTTTTGTGAAATCCAGAATAACATTTCAAGCCTTTTCCCAGGAAATTCAATAGAGCCATTTATTTGTACAATTTCTCTTTGCCTCAGACATATAAGACACCAAACGACACCAGTCACTTGTCAAACTCCAAGAACCTCCTGATTTGTGGACAAAGGGCCTATTAAAACATACTTCTTTTTGGTTTGAAGTCAACACAATAAATTCCTCTGACAGCAATATGGAAACCAAGAGATAGCTCTGTTTTGAAGAAGAAAAAAGCCCCAAAACCACCAGCATTAGCTTCTGGTACTACTACTGCACAAGAGTTACTGCTCTATTAATAGAGCTTGATGAAGTAAACCAAGAATTACCGGCCGCCCATGTTGACTTTCGTAATACAGGAGGCTCTTCTGTAGGGATGTTTTCTCTTCTACCAAATGGTCCTTTGTCATTTTCTGTCAGAAGAATAATTAACATTTAATCCAACTCAAGTCACTTCAACAGTTTTTCTACCTTATTAGCTATATGGATGCCTCAGACACACTTCACTTAGTTGATAACATTCATCCCACCTTCATCCATTTAAAGCTGTTCAATATTGTCAGCACGTACTTATAAATATTTTAATAAAGAGTGAGGAGGGAAAATGTGGTTCATTATTTCATCATCATTTCCCCACAGAGTCTGAAATACAAGGGCCTTGCAAAGGGCTGCTAGACACAGGCATCATTTTGTTGATAAAGTGATACCTGGAGTGTCTAACAGTGCTCTGTTTCCCTCTGTTCTCTTACAAACAGCCTATCCATAGAGCTTTATGCTTACTTTTATATCTTCTGGCAAACATCTCTCAACTCGTTTTTCCTTTAACCTTTTCAAAATTAGTTCAAGTGTAGCTTCCTTGGTGGGCTTCTTCTCTTTCTGCACAACCTGCATCTCATCTCCATTTCCTTCATCCTCTTGGTCAAGAGAGGAACCAAAGCTTTTTGGAAGAGTGTTACTTCGTGGACGTGTCTGAGGTATGAATTCTCCATCTGAGCTCCTCTGCTTTGCATCTGAAATGAGAACAATTGCTCAATCCAAAGGTTTAAAAGAAATAACTCTCAGTTTGTTTGAATGCAAATAAAGGAATATAACAGTTTGCATAGGCAAAATTTCTAATGAACTAAACCCAACAAAATTAAAAGCCACAGGAACAATTTGAGTTTTGAGTGTTTCAGAACACAGAAATGAAGTATTTTTACTGTCTGTGGAATTTTACTGAATGACTTTGCAATTTTAGTCACACAGATGATTTCTGTTTGTAGAAAACCAGAAGCTGTAGCATCTCTTACCTTTTATTTGCTTTCTCAATTTGGTAAGTTCAGTCATCCACTTTAAAACTTTTGGGTTGGCTGCAATATCACTATAGGAGGGCTGAAAAGTAACACAAACAAACAATGTTTTATTAAAACAAACACATTAAGTCTTGTTTACAAATACTTCTTTCAAGATTTGGTAATATTTATGACAGGGAATAGGACTAGTAACAGGGATGTGACTCTTAGCATCAGGTCAGATCTCAGTGCCAACATAACAGCCAACACTTGTGAAAATAAACTTGAAACAAGAGATCAGAAGTTGAACCAGAGAGTGGCAAGATGCTTCTGTCTCTCCACTTATTTGATATCCTCTCAGTCTCACTGCATAATGGCACTGTCTGCCCTTCCTTGGGCTCAGGCATTATAGCACATTTTCTAGTATTGCTGCTGCTGAGTTCACAGACAACACACAGTGTGTAACAGAATCGTTCTCATTTGTAAGCCCACAGTTATTCAGTGATGAACCACAAGAAATAACTTGGCTCCACCATGCAGCCCTCTATTCTGAGTAAAGGCAGAAGTAACTTACCTTACTGTTTTTCTCTTTTTCAAATTGTTCCTCAAATTGCTTTATTTTTTTCTGCAATTTCTTGACAAGCTGATAAGGTGTCTTGTCTTCCCTTTTGTCATCTTTTGAGCTAAAGGATGCTCTTCGTGTTCTGCGTTAAAAACAGTTTTAAAATGTCATTTAAATAATTAAACAAGTGTAAATAACTTATGTATTTTAGTAAGACAGGACTAATTTCATTTTTTTTCTCCAGTTCATAATTTATTCTTGGCACATTTTTAGCAACAGCTATTTACCCACTGAATCAAAATGCTTTGTCTGTAATACCCCTAACAGAAAAACAGCATTTTTAATGTACCACTAATTACATTGTCATTAAACCAGTTCAGATCTTTCTGGTGGCTAGTCTTCTTATCTAAGTTACTAGATACTTTCTTGAAGTACTGGGTACAGTTAATACTGAGGCTAAAAGCTACCACTGCACAGTCCTTGGTAATTTGACAGCTCCGCTAACTGTCTTAGGCAAGTAATTAGACATTAATCTAAAACAGATCCACATCATTTGTTGGCTTTACTAATATATTTCTGGAGTATGTGATTCTGATTTTAAATCATCTTTTGCCCTTGTTCAGCTCCTTTACGCTGCTTGTGAAAAGCCTTTTTATTTCAACACTGACCATGTGAACTTTCTGGTGCGCTTATTACGCAAGGTGCCTGAAAGATCCCTCAACCCAGCTAGTGAGATCTACGTAGTTCAAGATACTAGAAATACTGATCTAATCACCTACTAGTGCAGATCCTGATTAGCTTCAGCATGAGGACTACAAATCAGCACTTTTCTGCAGGTCAGTCTTGTGCATCGTTTTAACAGTACTCATCAACTACCTTCTGCACCCAGCTAGAGAAAACCTGGGTACCTTTTTGAATCAATAAATTTATGTCAGACATAACTGGAAACTAAAAACTTGGTCTTTCCTGTTCCACATTTTCTCATTTTTATGACATTATTTCTTCCTTAACAAGCACAGAAATGCCTCTTAAATTCCCTTTCACAGTAACAGCAGTACACAGTACAGGTCACAGCTTATATACAGTTGTGGAAGGTCACACTCCCAGCAGTGTTACATAAATAACCTGCAGCTTGCTCAGTTACAACTCTACTCTAATACACTGGGTAGAACAGGCTTGATCCTCTAAATCTGCAGGAGAGGACTTGCACTAAGAATCCTACCTCTGCTCTGACCGTTACTGCACACTTCAGTTGCAGTGGTTTGTGTCCTTACTGGGAGTGGACAACACGCTAGGCAAAACAAATCCAAAATGATGCAATATGAAAATAGCTATTCATGCTACTGGGGGAAATTAAGCACCAACATTTACATAAAACCACAGACCAGCAGTCCAGTAAAGACTGGTAAACAAAGGATATAAATACAATCTTCAGTGCAGGAAGTGACATTGTAGCCCAGATCCAATGCCAGGGAATTCTGTGCAAGCTCATCCTATTTTTATATTCTTTCCCTCAGCATTTTCCAGTGGCCACTTTGAGAGACATGATACCATCCCAGATGAACCTCTGGTCTGACTCACTGTGGCAGTTCCTGGGCAGGCAGAACAGCCAAAAGGCCATATGATGCTGCATTTGATCTTGGTCTTCAATTAATTCATACCATGAAACCCCACGATGTTCTTAACCAGCTGTATTTTCATGCTTGTAGTAACACCTCCTGCCCCAACACCCACCAAATGGCATCAAAATACAAACCTAACAAAAGAAAGTGCTTTGGATGATGAATCTAAGGTTTCTGGATCATGTAAGAAACGCTGGCTTTGCCCAAAATCCAGGCTCCGATGTGACAGTATCGGATGACAGTCCTCTTCCAAGGGATGATTAGTCATCCTTCCAGCCTGTGGGGAAAGCTGAGCTTCTCCAGATTCACTGTCCTCCTGCCAAGACTTGAAAGCAGGAAAAGGATCTAGAAGATAAAAAAGGGACACAAAATGGTACTTTGCTGTTAACAGAATTATAAACAAGAGTCAAAAGGAAACAAAACTGCATACCCACTGCTTAGTCTTGTATGCTATAAAGGATGTGGTGTCATACACAAAGTGGATATAAACACTGAAATACATCAGAAAGCTACAAATTCTGTCATGTAACAACTGAAAGAAAAAGGCACCAGAATGGAGTACGCACAATAGGATCCCTTTTTCCAAGTGTATCTTGGGAGTATGCATTTCTGAACAGTTCCAACAGTGTGAGAGCCTTATTTACGTATCAGAAATCCACAGTTAGAAGGATGTATTTATTGTCCATTGTGACATTTTGCTGTGGAAATTAACTTTTATACTTTACACATGTACTTTGAAAGACTGTCCTCTTGGTTTTGAAGAAGTTAAGCCTGACAATAGCTTTTAAGGCACAACACCCATTTGCTTAAGTTGTCTGAAAGGAGTGTTGTTGGGGTTTTGAGTTTAAATGCATCTTGACACCACTGAGAAAAAGAGATTTCTTAATTTGTGGAAGGTGATTTCTTCTAGGCAGGGGATTCCAAAACAATCAGATCTTTAAAATTCCTATAGAAAGCTGCTAACATCCCTTCCAATTCTTAGATATGGTTTTCTTGCTGTCTAAGAAGAAGCTGACATGGCCCTCCAAGCACTTGAATTCACAATCCCACCCCCCTTTTCCTTTCAAAGAGTTGCCTGTGTTTCCCAGTTCAAATCTGAAATTTGAAAACTGGGTTTAAAGTGTGCAGAACAACAACAAAACCCACAAAGTAACCTTTAAAAACAGATAACCCTTGTACCTGCTTTCCACTGTACATTAACTATTATTGGGGTTTGTTTTGTTATGAAGCTCTGATCTTGCCTGTTTACACAGAACAAGATACAAGAAGGGGACTGTTTAGAAGCAAGCAAAACAACTGCAGATAAGAATATTCCCAAGATATACGGGACAGCAGGTGAAGGGTTAGTTCGAAAGCAAACCATAAACTATCAAAAGGCAGATAACTGAATGTATGGCGAACCATACTTACCCTCCCCTTCTCTCTGCAGATGCATTGTTTTGAAATCAATGAGGGGGAAAGTGATAGGGCATGGCGCTAATAAAATGAAAAAGAATGGCAAAAATACTAAAGTGAACACACAGCACAGTCAGAACAAACTATACATCACATGTAAAGCAGGAAGATACAGTACCAGGGAAAACCATCCCATCCTTTGGGCCAGGCCCTGAGCACTCTCAGCTTCCAAGCACTTTCAATGGCAGGTGAGGATGCTCAGTCCTGAGTAAATCTGAACTTCTTACTGCAAAGGTTTACAGAGAACTGACATAGGAATAGTAAAGACTTATTGTAGTTTACTAAGAAGCTCATGCATCTTCACATTAACAGATGACAAGTTCTCAATATGTTTTTGCTCATGGCTCTTAAATAGAGATGGTAATTTCCAAAAAGCAGAACAAATGCAGAGAAAACACTCAAAATACAGATTAACTGATCCGCATTTCTGCATTAAGCCAGCAAGCATTTGATAACCATTTCCAAGAACTCTTTTGCTTTTACATTATATAGGCTTTTATAACCCAAACAAGATTTGGACTAGCACAGATTTCTTTACAAAGCCAATCTGCTTCAATGGAATGCCACAAGGACTTGCAGTGCCTTGGAAGGCTGAGATCCTGATAACCATTTTAAACAGGACTGAACAACAGCCAAAGTTAAAATACTTTGCAATGAGAGTGCACCTCTTGCAAGACATCATGATTTTACTACCAAGAAGCTTGTAAGTTTGTATACAGAAATACTACTTTCTTTTCAAAGTAAGAGTCATGAAGTTATTTGGGTAAGTAAAACCAAAGCAACTTTTAAGAGCAGATTTAAGGGAATAATGAAAATGGAAGCCACAAACCTTCTGACAATAAGTATTAAATCAGATTAACACAGAGGGTGCAACAAAATGTGATGTGCAAGTAAGCAATTCATGTAAATAAAACACTGAGAACATAAGCAGAGTTATTTTTTTGCTTTTAGACTTCAGACAAGGTTATTAACTTGGGCAATGAGAATAAAAACCAGGACTCAAGTGTCTCCAGATGCCTGCAAATCAGTTTCTATGCAACATGACATACAGTGTATAGCTTGCTAGGGCTCAAGAAGGCCAACCAGCAATCAAATCAATCACAATTTGCAAACCACATCATTTGTAAAAGGGATCTTGAAGGCATCTGGAAGAAGAGCTGTCACTGGAACAGCCTGTCGGAAGTAAAAACCTCGTCCCTGCATAGTAAATCTGTACTGTAGCTGCCAAGTTGCATTTCCAAGTTTTTAAGACTAGAAACAAGTGGACTGTGGCCATTGATCAGTGATAGTTCACAGTATTTCAGCAAACTCTATCACTTTCTCTATTTAAGGTGTGATGATTCAGAATATCAACACCAGGCAGAGGGAACAGGATATACGGAACATACAAAAAGATGAGTACCTTGAAAAAAAGATACTGACAAAAGTGCTTTACTCTGATTAGGAAGGGGTTATGTTTTTACACAAGTAGAACAGACATTTGATCAACAAAGTTCAGTAAAGTCACAAGCTTCAGGGCTTGTTAAACCTGGAAGGCCATGAAGAATAAGGTAACAAACAGAAGGAATCATGCCTGACAGAAAACTGTGTTCCAAACACTTTGCTTTCCTAAAATCCCAACAAAGGAGGGAGAAGGGGCACAGGAATAATATCCATCTGCAACTTTAGCTTCATAGCTTTAGAAAAATTAATTTAAAGCATCAGAAAAATTAAAACTGTTTCAAGTTGTCCAAAGACATGGAAACCAACATCTGACATTCCTGATGTTTAAAACAAAACAACCAAGAGATCTTGCAGAATAAATGAAACATGAATAGCTGCATTTAGCAGTTGAGTGATTTTAAGTCAAATTCAGCTTGTATTAGCGCTTCAGTGGCTTACATTTATAAAACCCAGAAAACCAGACAAGCCAGTCTGAATATGAACTGTGTGACATAACTAGAGGTGTTTTGAAGCATTGGGATGACAAAGTCAGGATTCTGGGAACCACAAGTCACCTCAAAAATACAAAAATGAATAAGAAAGAAAAAAGAACAGACAAAGCAAAACCTCTGCTACAAAACTTAGGCTGTTTTGCTTTCTTTATTTGCTCCTTTGACTATTTTTTCTTTACATGTTTTTTAAGGTTCTTAATTAAGTTGAAGATAATTCTGAAACAAGATGGGATTTACATCATGGCTTGGATCATCTTACCATGTGTAACATATTGTTCAGATTGAACTGAAGGAAACAAGTGTTATCTGCTGCTTTCTACTCCATAAAACATTCTACTTATCATTACTAATTATGTTGTGAGCTAAAGGGTGAGAATTACCTTCCCACTTGTCACCATCGGACACATTTTTCAGATCTAGACGTGGTACTTGGACACTCAGAGCTTCCTCAGAAACATTAATGTTGCCATCCCCCAACATCTCTGAATCAGTATTTGCGTTAAGATCACAAGTCTTGTTACTTGAATCCTGTGTTGAAACAACAGAACAATGTTATTATCATTTAGCAACTGGAAATGAGGTACCCAAACAGTGCCAGATCCAGCATTGCTGGGAACTGACTGGAGAAAGATTTCTTCTTTCCCGACTCAAGGAATTATAAACAATCTTCCCACCCCCAACAGCAGCCAATTATTTTCATTACAGAACATTCCTCACAAGATGCATAAGTATAAGCTCGCTCTGCTGCTAAAACATCCTGTGATGCAAGATGCTGAGACCTCTAACAGAGGTTTTGCAAAGCTTGCAGGAGCCCAACAAACATAACATGAATTTATTGGTTTTCTTCGCAACTGTATTTCATGTAAATTTATAAGATGCTGTGTATCTGGATATAAATGAAATCATAATCTTACCAGAAACATCTCTGAAGATATTCTGTCATTGCCACCAAGCAATATACTATTTTGCCTAAAGAGTAAAAACAGATCTAGTTATAACTTTAAATAGAAGTTCTTAATGGACAGTAAACACTATACACTCCCCTTACAGTTTAATCTTACACACCCAAGACCAGTTAATAAAATAAAACCAGCTTAGACCTTTACTCTCAAACTGGGAGGAAATATTTTCAAACTCAATTCAACTCAAACTGAGATTTCAATCAGTGCTGAACTCAAATTGCAAGGGAATTTAAAGCTTTCTGGCTAACCGCTATTATCAGCATGAATTCTTTACTCATTAAGAGCAATAAAATGTGTCAAAATATTTTAAAGAAAATAACTTGTTCTTTTGTTTCCCTTGCCCAGAACATAAGGTTGTCCTCAAAAAAGCCACGATACATATCACACAGGCTTGCATTTATTATCTCTTTTAAGCGCATAAAGTTCCATGCCTCTTATATCATCACCATAAAAAGGTAACTCCATCTTATCTCCTCTGTTTTTGCACATGAAAAGTTAGGGGAGTTGAAACTAAACGCACATCTTACACTGTGCTGTCACAAATCACAACTTGGTACGCTTAGGTTCCAAAACTGATGTTACACATTCTGTCACATCAGTAACTAAAGAAACATACATACCCTTCACTATTATTTTCTCCATCAACACCTGCATCTTCATCACATGTTTTCAGTAATACATCTGCAGCCTGTTGGCAAAAAGTATGTTTAGAAAGATTTGGGGATGGCATTCTGAGCTGAAAACATATCTACAATCATCTCTGACCGCAAAAAAAACATCGCTCAAAAACTAAAAGCATAGCTTCTTGTGTGGTGGTGGAAATCATACTTTTTAACCAAGTAAAACTGTTTTTTTT